>PVIU01002489.1:28786-171189 GCA_004026605.1 Ondatra zibethicus | reverse complement strand
TCCAGGTGGATTGGTGCGTTCCCATTAGTTCAGGCACACTGTCTCAGTAGGTGGACCAGCCCCTCACGGTCCTAACTTCCTAACTCATCTTCTCCCACCTTCTGCTCTTCACCTGCACCTTGGGGGCTCAATCCATTGCTCTGATGTGAATGTGGGTCTCTGTCTCTATCTCCATCCATCGGATGAAATTTCTCCCACCCTATTTGGTTTTTAACAGGTAGCTTTCTTGGTATTTCAACAGGAACTATAGGTAGCTAATCTCTCCCTCACGTTAGGGAGTCTCCTCCCAACCCAATATTCTAGCTTGTTAAGGATATGTGGCAATTTATTCTCTATAATTACTTCCTGCTGAAATTAGAACATCATCGCCCTGGCCCAGGAAGGCTGGAATATTAGTTAAAGGCTGGGAAGGGATTTAGGCAATGGAGCATTCATCCGAAGCATCTGGTTCATTTACCCAACTGAAGAGACAGGGAGCAGTCACATCGGCTGGACTGGTTCACAACAGCTTTGATCAAGTTCAGAGCTCACAGCAATTTGGAGCTATTTATTCCTGGATGGGGTCTGTCAGTCAATTGGAAATCTGCTGAAACAGATACCTGCTAGGGACAGAAGTTAAAATTTAGGAATATAAGAGAAAATCTTGTATTTGGAACTTTCATGCACATTGTTCTAGTAGATGGGGGAAAGAAAGAATCTCGAGACCAGGAGAGAGAGATGGAGAGAGAGAGAGAGAGAGAGAGAGAGAGAGATGGAGAGAGAGAGAGAGAGAGAGAGAGAGAGAGAGAGAGAGAGAGAGAGAGAGCCCATCCTCAGGAATAGAAAGGTGGGGAAACTTACTTACCTGCAATCTATCTGGCCCATGAGAGGTGAATATAAGTCTTATGTTTCCCTCAACTCCCTGAAGCTTGCAGGAGGTTTTTAGTTTATAAAAAGAGATAAAATTTTAGATATATAAGCTTTACCGTTGCTGGTAATCTGAACTAACATCCATATTGTAGAAAAGGCAGCTAACAGGTATGTATAAGAAACCTCAGTATAGCAATAGCATAAAGGGGGGAAATCTTTAACAGTTTTTATTTTTTATATACCTGAAATAATTTTTATAGCCTCAGAAGTCATTGAAACTACTATATACACAGATATTTATATACTTTAGAATATTTTAGATACTTAGAACTTATATGGACTTTAAACTTTTACAAAATCTAATCATTTATTAGAGACATGAGTAGTTATTACTGAGAAGAGTCATTGTAAAACAAGTTTATTTAAATAAAGGAAGAGTAAAAAGTTACATCAAAAACCCCTTTATCCTTTAATATAAAGCAAGGCACACTGTCTGTTTCTTTCAGCAGGATGACTTGGAACTCTAGAAAAAAGCAAGACCTGATTTTTATATATGAAATGAACTAATAAGGTGGCTTAAGCCTTGGGGAAATGGACTGGTTGTCTGCTGCTGCCAAACCGACAAAGCTACAGTCAGCCTAGACAACAATGCTCTCAGTTCTGAGAAGATTAAATTACAGCAAGAAGTATAATGCAAATGGCCTACTTGTCAATTAAATTGACAGAAAACTTACCCATAACCTAGACAGACACCCCAGCAGGCTTCTGTGGTATTGATGGCTTCATTAGGAACACAGGTCCCAAAGGCAGTGTAAGCCTTTTGTTGCCGAGGCCCCCAAGGTTTAAGGGGCATTCCTGCGGAGGAGGATCTTGGAGGAAAAGTGGGGCAATCAATCCTTCAGTATCCTGCTTGTCCGTAGTTTGGCCAGGGTCCTGGCAGTGGATGAGATATGGGCAGTTTGCTCAGTGTTGAGCATTAGTATAATCCATATGGAGCTGTCCTTTCCCATCACCTTAGGAGAAACTGAGGTCAGCTCTAGGGGCTGGAGTTCTGTATGTCATAGCAAGCTTTTTCCACTAAACATTTTAAATGTCATATTAATCAGATAGCTGGCAAGTTTGAGGTCAAGTATCTATTTGTGTCTTAATTATCTTTAAGAGATTATAATAAGTTATTAGCTTTTTAATAAGATGAGGGCTTAACAACTTTATCTCTGTTAAGTTTGAGGCTTAAAAAAATAACAGTTTCTGAATTGATACTCCTTTTAATATTAAAATAAAAATTTAAATCATGAATACATGCAATTGGGAGTCTGACAACTTTAACTTCTTGGTTCTTATTTAGTGTACCATAAAAGAGTATAAAAGTTCTTATATGACTCTGTTTATCTAAACAACTAAAGCTTAACATTGTTAAAACGACAGAGAGGTAGGTAGGAATTCATGCTTAAGTCAGTCTCTGTTAGCCTGAATAGACCTTAGGTTAGGAGAAACTCTCTGCCAGACTGCGTAGATTGTTGTCTTGATGCTTCACAAGGTAGGAACATCCTAGTCTCTGGGTTTTAGTGTTTGGTGTTCATAGCTGTGGACTTAATTGTTTAGCCTTTTATTTATTCATTTTTATGGATTCTATATGAACAAAGAAATCCTCTTAAAGTTTAAAATCTCTTAACTGTGTGCTCCTGTAATTTTTTTTTTTTAAATAAAGTACCATTTTTACTTCAAGATGGAAGGTGCAGGGCAGAACCACAGTTTGGACAAGGCAAAATCAAGCTCCAACAGTGCAAACTATTCAATGTTCAATACCTGGGATTCATTTGTAATTCTCTGGGATTTCCCAAGGGACACAGGTTGCTTCTTTGGTTCATCGTTGGCTGCATGTATTGCCTGCCTTTTAGGTTTCAGCCAATTCAACTACATTGTTGCTGGTGTTCCTGTGATTATTATTTGGCACTAGCATCTCTGAAATTTTTAGGGTCCCCCATTGCATTTGGACTCTCTTTAAGATTTCCAGCCTGGCCACGCATTGACAAGCCTCAGCTGTACTCCATGACCCCTTTATGTCTTTAAAACTAGTATCATCTGGTTTCAGACGCGCCCAGTTAGTCTCGTTCTCTGCAGGTCAAGATGTGTTAAGTAACCTTGACTTATTGCTATTACACCACGAGTGCTTCTGTGATCCCACCGTGCCCTTGCCTTGGTGCTAATGGACTAACCCTCTGAAACGGAAAGCAAGCCTGCAATTATATGTTTTGTTTTATAAGATTCTCCTTGGTCATGGTGTCTCTTCACAGCAGTTAGCATTTGGACCTTTATAGAAAAACCGTGATTGTATGTTATTATCAAATTAGGAAAGTCATCATATTTGATAAAAATTATATTTAGATATTAAAATTAATTCAATAAAATATTTCTACTATTAAAAAGGTAAAGACAATTATGAAACTAGGGGACAGAGTTAAAGGCAAAGTTGTGATTGATATGTCATGGGAAAACAGAACCTAAATGCTGTATATCTAATGATAGCTTCATTAGGAAAGTAAAATTTATGCTATATAAATATAATCATCATTGCCATGATCATGTGTAGAGATCATATAACTCTGCATCAAAAGCACAGGAACAGGTATAAGAATAATATATTTATGTGTGAATGCAAAGATGTCATACTGTTTTGATAGTTATGAAATTGATTTTGATGTATTATGGTCATAAGAAAATATAAAAATCCTCTCAGTCAAATAGTGTTAATAAAATTTATTACAAACACATATATATCCTTTCAAAGACACATTTGTAATATATATGATACAGATATTATATGTAAATTATAAATATATAGATATATAATACAAATGTGTCTTTGAAAGGATTAGATGAATAAAATAGGGAGAATTCTCTTTCAGCCCCTGAAAAGACAGAAGAAGACCAGAACTGAGGTTTGCAGGACTATGTTGATATGCAGCTTAGGCCTGTCTTCCCTTTTACTCCTATAACTGTGTTACTCAAGACAAAAACAAAAGTTCGCTAAATTCTGACGCCTGGAAGAAGCTGATATACCTATCAGTGAAATGCCTGGCACGTGTTCATCCGTTATTGTCCCAAGTCTTATTCTTATTTCTATTTACTCTTAGTTTTCTCTGTTGGACTTTGAAGTATGCCTGTGCCTTTTCTGTTTTCTAATTGCAGTTAAACCATTTGTTAATTCCCTGGACAGATAAAGCAATAGATTTTGTCATTTACAGTTCAAAGGGATTAATTGGTAATATATACATGGTCCAATACAATCCAATAAATGTTGAAATTAAATTATGTTTATAAGTACTAAAAGGAATCTGTACATAAAGGTATCATGTAGACTTAGATGGCAATGGTTGGCTCTTCAGAATGTAAGGAACCAGGGATCATTCCAAGCTAAGCCTTAAGAACCTTAACAGAGATAGGGATCATTACCAGACTTTATAAAATTTTTGTCAGGTAACTGTATACCTTGCATAACATTGATGTAGACAAAACACTATGCAGAGTCATTATAAGCAGGTTTTGTGGCATAAAATTGCAGGTACAGCACTCAATAGATGAAGGCAAAATACATACAATTTTTTTGCCCATTCAGAGCTACGTAGGAAGATCCTGTCTGTAAGGAATCATTACAGAAATTGTAGTTTTAAAGAATTATGGAAATGCCATTTGTATATATAATTAAACAGCAATGTTTTAACTTATTCATGTACGCTCATAAAAATATCCTCAGAAAGATTTAAAATTAGCAATAACAATTTTTATAAAACTTACTTTGATAATCTTAGTGATTTTTTTAGAACATGATCTGTTCCGTATATATAGTTGCATAGGTACAACATCTAGTAAAAACATATATACAGTATAACAAAAATAACCTTAAATTTGTATCAATATAGAAAAATCCATACCATTGTGAAATATTTGAGATAGTGGTTGTTCAAAGCAGACTCAACAATCCACCCTTTTATCCCATCATTTCTATACTATTTCCACCTTTTTACCTTCGGAAAGAGATACCTAAATCTAATATGCATTGTTTAGCATTCTTCCCAACTATGATCAGTAACAACTTGGAACCACCCCCTAAATGATGACAAATATCTATAAACCACCCAATGACAAAAAACCACCCATCCCACCTCTTGAGAATGTGGGTGTCATGTTTTCTAGACAGCTTCCTGTTGTCTGGGGCAATGAAATCTTTAGGGTTCCCTGGGAAAATTGGGATAATTGTCAAGTCCTGGGAGAGATAGCTGTGTCATTTTTTCCCAGTCTCTATGTAAATGCAAGTGCAGGGTTTATCTGAAGTCCCAGAGAGAGCAGTCTGAGAGGCTAGACCATCTTAGATAACAGCTTTGAAGATGTTCTAGATGCAGAATTTGGAGAAAACTGCAACAGAGACTTTCTGAAAGGCTGGATCCCCTGGGCTAAATTCTTCTTTGGTATCTGGTCCTTTTTTTTTTCTGAAAACACACAAACTACTCTTCCTCTCTCTTTCTCTTAACAGAAGTCCTGCCTAACCACTTCCTACCTAGCTATTGGTCGTCAGCTCTTATTAAAACCAATCAGAAGGTGCCATGGAAAAGACACATCTTCACATTGTACAAAAAGATTATTCCACAACAGCAAGATTTTGTAATTTGATATAAAATCAACTTAAAAATCAGTAACCATGTTATCTGCCAATAAGAAATATGCTGAAAACGAGATTATAGAAACAATGCCATGTACAATAGCCTCAAAAAATCTTTAAAAAGGAAGTAAAAGACTTTTAATTTTAAATTCTGGGAAGAAAGAGATTAAGGAAGACAATAGAAGATTGAACAACCTCACCTTTTCATGGATTGGCAAAGTTAAAAAACGTGAGAATAACCATTTTACTAAAAGTAATTTACAAATTCAGGATAAACCCAACAAAAATTCCTAGAATAATCTTCACAGAAAGAGAAAAAAATTCTAAAATCCACTGGGAAGCACAAAATACTCTGTGTAGCCAAGGCAATCCTGAAAAAAGAACAGTATTGAAGGGATCACTATAATAGATTTAAAAGATGTATTGCACAGCTATAGTATTAAAAACAGTATGGTACTGATACAAAAGCAGGCATGTAGATCAGCTTTAGAAAACAGAAGCTCCAACCATTTATATTTGACAGAGATGCCTAAAGTATGCACTCTAGCAAAGGCAGCATCTTCAATAAATGGATCTGTGCTCTTAATCCCAGGGTAGTGGGTTTGGGCCCCATGTTGGGCACCAATTTGTTGGTGGAGCCTGCTAGTCCATTCCTGGCCACCCAGATTCAAAATATTCATGCAGAAAACAATATTATTTGTAATAGTGTTCGGCCAATAGCTTAAGCATATTTTTAGCTCACTCTTATATATTAAATTAACCAATTTTATTAATCTGTGTATTGCCATGGGGCTGTGGCTTACTGGTAAGGTTCCGTCCATTGTATGTCTCCAGCAGGGCTCCATGGCTTCTTGCTGACTCTGCCTCTCCCCCCCCCCAGCATTTAATTTAGCTTTTCCCACCTAGCTCTACTCTGCCCTATCACAGGACAAGGAAGCTTCTTTATTCATTAATCAATAAAAGCAACACATATACAGAAGGACTTCCCACAGCAGATCTGGAAAAACTTGATGTCAACAAGTAGAAGATAGGAATTAGGACAGGGTATATCACCATACAAAAAACATCAATGCCACATGGATCAAAGACCTAAAAGTGATACTTAAACCCCTGAGCCTTCTAGAGGAAAAACATAGGCAATACTTTAAAATATACATGGGTAGCATTGAATTTTCTAAATGGGACTCCATTCACTGAGGAGGTAAGGCCAACATTTAATACATGGGACCGCATGAAAGAAAAGGGGCGTTTGTACAGTGATGGAAACAGTCATTCAGTGAAAAGGAATCCAGTAGGGTGAACTGGAATCTTGGCGAGTTGGAATCAAAGAGACTCTTGATCTAGATTATACAAAAAACTTAAAATGCAAAAATGTCGAGAAGTAGTCATGCATTTTAGAAGGAGTGAGGTAGGTGGTTCTAGTTCTAGAGATTTCTTAGAGTAAGGGTTTCTGTTTATAAACCTGATAACCCAAGTTCAATTCCAATAATCCCTCTGGTTGTAGAAGAGAAGAGAGTTCTGCATGTTGCCCACCAACCTCCATACTACACCAGTGCCATGGCACTCATTTGCTTACACACAGAGTCATATACACACACACCACACACACACACCACATACACACCACACACACACACACCACACATACCACATACACACGCACACACACACACACACCACACATACCACATACACACCACACACACACACACCACACACATACCACATACACACCACACACACACACCACACACATACCACACACACACCACACACACACCCACTACACATACACCACACACACCACACACACACCCCACGCGCGCACACACACACACACACACACACACTGAATAAATATTGTTAAAATTTTTAAAATAAATGAAATGTATCTCTTTTGGAAAATGAATTTTCTCATGCCTTTGTTTACTCCACTTGTGTTTTTCTGCATTGATTCTAGAACAGTGAATATATTTCAGCAATCACCTAATTTAAGTGCCTAAATTTCATCATCAAACAAATGCATTTATCACTTTTCTAAAGTCACCCAGGTGTTCTCTCCAGCACTGCCTTGGCTAGTTCACCCAGTGTAGCAGACAGCAAGGAGCAGGGCCAGGTCTCCTGTTCTCACACCCGTGGGCCCAGCTCATCTGCAGTTACAGCACCAGTGCCAGCTCGACGGTTGTCCAGGGCAGGTGCAGGGCTGGCTTTCTGGATCGCCTCACTGGGACAGGGACAGCTCTTCTGTTCTCATGCCCCCGAGGTTGGCTCTCCTGCCTCGCAGATGACCATGGGTAGGGGGAGGGCTTATTTCTCTTACCCTTGCTATCCCATGGCATACAGGGAGCAATCGGTGACATCTCTCCTGCTCTTACGCTATAGACCTGGCTCACCTGGGCCCCCACCAACAGGGTCAGCTCTAATGCGCTGCCCAGGTGAGATGCTGTGCCTGCCATCCCGAGTGTGCTAACGCTGGTGAGGGGAAGGGCTGTTCTCTCACTCCTGTGCCCCCAGTGCCAGCTTTCTCCCCCACCACAGGTGGCAAGGGGTGAGTGGAGGGAGGACATTTTTTCTTCATCTATACCATCACATGGCAGATGGGAGGGGAGGACCAGTACTCCTGTTCTCGTGCCTCTCCTGGCCCTTTCTCCTGTGCCCATGCCTACAGGGTCAGCTGTATTTGCTGCCCTGGAGAAATGCAGGGTCTGCTCTACCTAATGCTGCCGTTGGCAGCGGAGATCCGGTTCTCCCAATCTCATGAGCTCAGGTCCTGCTCTCCCATCCACCACAGGCAGTGAGGGGTGGGGGAGCGAGAAGGTCATCTCTCCCTCAATCACTCCACCATATGGCACACGAAGGATGGAGCCAGACCTCCCCTGTATATTCCAGGCACCCAATCACTTGTACCTGTCAAAGGTGTCAGCTTTACTATGCTGTCCATGATAGGTGCAGGGTTTACGTTTCCAAGTGCTGCAGCCAGTGAGGGGCTGTATAAGCTCACCCATTGATATAACATCAGTTATAGAGAATATTGTATTTCCTACTGGTTTTTCAATAATAAAAAGCTATGATAGACTTGTTGGAATTTTGAAAATGGCAAGTTAAATGCATGCTGCCTGAAACTAGATAGTACTTACCAGCCCTCCTTTTCCAGGAGCTTCGTTCCAGGTGATGTTCAAGAATAGAAGAAAGTTTTATGAGTGTGCTGCCGATGCTGCAGGCTCAGGGAAGATCTTCAGGGTAGTATGATATTCCACAGCTCTTAGCAGAAGATGGGTTTAATGGCCCAATTGAAGTGGACTGGTTTGGGGCACATGTGCCAGGCTTCCTGGGATATTTGCAGTGGAAAAGAGCAAACAAATACCAGACATCACAGGGCACCCTCATGTTAGGTGCAGAGCAGGGAAGAATAGTAAGCATTGCTCTCTCTCTCTCTCTCTCTCTCTCTCTCTCTCTCTCTCTCTCTCTCTATATATATATATATATATATATATATATATATATAAAGATATATATATATATATCTTTCTCTCTCTCACACACGTTTGTCACAGTTATGTAGGTAAAAGAGTCAGTAAAGTATAAGTGGATGGATAAATACCCTAATCTCACCTTAGAAAACATCCGTTTTCCTCCTCTTCAGTGCATCCCTGTTTGGACCCACACACTCAGGACACATGGCAGCCCAGAGCACACTGTGAACACCTTTCTGGAGCTGGAGTGATCCTGGGAGAGGAATGAATTGGAACTGAAGCTAGGGAATGCTCAATTCTTAGGTGATTTGGGTTCTATTTTAGTCTTGGACTTTTAATAATTATTTATTCTTGAAAACGTTTTAATTATTTGCATTGTGTGTAAGTGCATGGGTATACCCTATTGTAATACACATGGATGTCAGAAAACAGGCTGGAATCTTCTTTTCTATTTCTACCACATGAGTTCCAGGCGATAACCCCAGGTGGGCAGGTTTGATACCCATTGGGGGTTCTTGCTGGTCCTCGGTGTTGAGTTTTATGTTTCCATTTCATGATCTTGTTTTTGTATGAAGTTTGTAAAGACAAGATTTATAATGTTTGAGTAGTTATTATTATAATGCAGTGGGCATTTGTACTTCCCTAACCCTCCCTTTTGCCCTTGACTTTCTGGTATTTAGCACATTTTCCAAAAAGAAATTAAGAGTCTTCGATCTTGTTTCTTTATTTTCTGGAGAATGTATCTGACTAGCTGACCAGGCCTCTTTTCAGGTCGCAGAGAGGGATTCAGAGGCCACAGCGTGCAGTCTGGGTTTTCATTTGCAGTAAGCTGCCGTTTCTGTGCTTTACTCCTGGTGCCTGTTTGAGCTCACAAGCCTGTTGTAGTGTGAGGAACAGACCACCATCCATCTAAAGATTCTAAAGATCTTTGCAGTATGGTGCCACAGCGACACTGCTTTCCTCTCTGTTTCCCAGGGACGATGAAACAAAATTTTATTTGTGATCTTTGTCAATATAAAAGACTTTCTACTTGGCTCCCCACAAATACTTAATTTTAAAAACCTGTTTATGAAGATCAAACTGTTGAAACAATCTTTATAAAGTCAAGTCAATTATATGCCAAACCTTGTGTGTCAGCACAGCTAAATGGACCCCATTTCACAGATGCCACAGAGCCCTGTTCACTGCAGCTACGCCACATGAGCCTGACTGCACAATGACTGTCATTGCCCCTAACTCTGTGACGTTTTTCCCCTCCATAACTTGTTGTGTTTTTTGTTCTCCTGACCATTTTTCATCATCATTCATTTTCTTTCACTGGGACCAACATGGGCCACATTCCTGAGATTTTGTTCTGGCTTTTGTGGAGACCCTCATCTTGCGTTTCTGTTCCCTTGCTCCTGCAGTTGAATTCTGTGTATTTTTGAATGTCATTCCCCAGCATTTTCACCCTGCCACATTCACCTTAAAACATGTTAGAGTGGTGAATTGGATGGCTCCTCACAATGGCATTTTGAGTATTTAGGTACCATTATCATTTTTCTTGTTGAAAAGTTGATTTACTCTTTATCATCTTCAAAGAGTTTATTTTGTGTTTATTTCTGTGATAGATTTTTGTGATACAAAAAGCAAATGAAGACTCTGGAAACTGTTTTTCTTACTCCTTAGTCATTTTTGTACATGTTATTCTTTGTGCACCTAGCACGTGCTAAATTGTGAATGAATAAATGTCTTAAGATTTATACTTCACTGAAAATCGATGAATTATGGATTGTTTAAATTTAGTGTCACAACATGATTGTGCCAACAGATTCTTTACAATATTTCTGTAAATAATGCAAATGATCCTTTTTGTAGTCCATTGAGTAGAAAGATGTACTTAAAGGTTAAATGATATGCTCCTACATCACATGCCTAATGAAATAGCATAGAGTGACATGACAAATAAAAGCCTTGTTTGGTTTTATGTGTGTAATGATAATTCTATGCTTCTGCTTCTGTCAGGGCCCTTGTCTTCAGAAAGATTGCGTTCTTCTCATGCTGTAATGTTTGTCATTACACAGCGTAATTCTTTATTGTTGTCATTTGCTCCACTATAAAAACCTATTTTTATTGCCGTGAGCCTCATAAGTTGTTTTTGTTTAATTTTATTTCTGATATACAAATTCACTCCTTGCTTGCTTACTGCATTTGTTAATTCATTACGGTGTATGGACTTTTGCAAAGGTTTCAAGGGCTGAAGTTTTTCCATCAGACCTTCTCTTTATTCTCCTGTTGCAGTATATATTCTTTATTTTCCTGGAGATTTCCTTCTCTCGTTCTTGATGTTTTTCTTCTAGCACATTTTAACTCTATCTTTATTCTGACCATTACAGTTTATACACCCCAGCAAAATCTCTCTGGCAACATAGAAAACACAATGTGGTTACATTCTGTTTTCCAAGCGAATGATTACAATGAATCAAACAGTAAAAACAGCAAGTTTTCCATATCTCTCACATGACTAAACATTTTACATATTACAGGTGAAAAATAAATTATCCCAAGAACCCACATACATTCATACCCAATGTTGGCCTGCATGCTAACATGCTTCCCACAATGATAGCAACAGACTAAATCTCTGAAACTGTAAGCCAGCCCCATTTAAATGTTTTTTGTTGTTGTTTATTAATTTTTTTTTAGTAATTTGCTACCATCACATTGTCTCTTTACAGCAATATAAACCCTAAGACATCTTTTGTAGTTTATGAAGTGATGATTAAATTCTGATTTTTCACAGATGCTTCTCAGTTGCTGTTATGTGGGAGGGCATTTCTTTGTGTCATATGTGTCCTTTAGCAGACACCAAAATCATCCAACTGATGGTCAAGTCTCTTAATACTCTCTATCCCTGGGAGAATTTTAATTTTATATGTAAAGAAATGGAATGGAAAAAAAAAAGAAAGGGAATGGTACCTGTCCCATGTGCATTTTCTTTTTCTATCTATAGCATTTCCTTTGGGAGCGAAAATGTCTCCGACAGAAAAATAACTGGCTGATGTCTCTTTATTTCTACCTTATCTATGTATAAATTATATCTCACATACTTCCCTGATGCTGAAGACTTGGAATTTATTATTAATGTTGCTGGTGTTTAACAAAACATCATATGCTAACATCTAGAATGTCAGCACTATTTTGTACCTAATTATCACAGAATAGAAATCTTAACCCTACCTTGTAACTCTTTTTTCTTTGATAATTATTTTATAACTTGACAATACCATTAAAACACACATACACACACACACACACACGCGCACGCGCCCCAAAGAAACAACTAAAACCAAAACTTCCCATCAGGAAGTAAATATAATCAGTGAAATTACACGAAAATTTTACTCATCAATATTTCAAACAAAAACCAGATTAGTGGATAAATAATAAGAAATATAAAGTAAATTTTATGTTACTCATGTCTTGTAAGGAATTATAAAGTAAAGCATGTGAGTTACTCCAACCGAAGCCTTCTTCATAGCACAAAACATATTTTGTGTGCTCAGATGCAGCCTGATGAGCCAAGCAACATTGAATCTAGATCTGGGAGAACCATGGCTATGTCTTCATTGGAGACAGCCTCCTACCACAGGAGAGCACCATTATTCCTGTAATTTATAAAATTTTAATTCTTCCTCGAGATTTACTGCAGGCAATGTGCTGTCAAGAAGATGAACAAATCCAAGGTACACGTGAGAGTGGAGAGGCTTGGCTGTCAAGTGAAGGAGTTTGAACCACTCTGTAGGAATGGGGTTGGGGGAGTGTAATTATTTAACCATCCATAAGGCTGCACTTCCAGGTCGTCTGTCATCAGCGTATGACGTAACCACGCAAAACCCTTGTGCGCATGTGCAAGGTGTGGGTCATCCGCCATCAGCGTGTGTGACGTAGCCATGCCGTCCCCCTGTGCACATGTGCTAGGCAGCCTTTAAAAGCGGGACCGCCATCTTTGCTCTCTCTCTGTCCCTCTGTCCCTCTCTTCCTCTCGCTCTCTGGACACTGTTTTTCCCAGGCCTATGTGCAGAACTCCTAAGCGGGTTTGTTCGTGTCTTGTGTTCTCTTCTCGCTGGCGCCAGATCATTTCAAGGAGGACATTTCCAGATTCCAAATATCAGTTGGAATATAATTCCTTAAGTGAATGGAAGCACAATAAGAGACAAGGCATATGATAATTTTTCTATCCTGGTAGCTAATGGAGTAGAGGCTTGGATGGATTTTACATAACTCAAAGTATTTGTATTATTATTTTTCTCCATAATGAGAGAAATGAATTTTTTACAAACTCAGTCCACTTTTTAATTTTCTAACTAATTTTAAGTCTACAGAACTCTTTGAGAAACATTATTTCATAGAAATTCTGGGATTATTTAACCTGGGGCCCACAAGTTGCATATGGGGGATGTGAAGACATTAGAGGCATTCTCAAGAGCAAGTTTGTTTTTAAATCATCTGGTATTTCAAATTGCTTCTGCTACATCTGTTATATCAAGGAAATGGTCAAAGAAAAGAAATCACTGTAAAATCAAGACAGAGATGATATAGTGGTGTGGAATTAAGCTTTCAAAATTTGGAAAGTAGCTTTTTATTCTGCATCTCTCCTTTCCATCCACTCTCCTCATGCTGCCACTGAGCTATCTTCTAATCATGTTAGTTAGGGATGGGAGGAGCTACTTGTGTTTTTTAGATGACCAAACTTTTGCAAGGCAAGACTGACCTCAGATTTTTACTATTTATTTTAATTAAATTGCTATTCCATGTACTGATGCACGAGAACAGTTGCAACAACCTTGGGAAGCTTAGTGTACAGGAAAGGGAACATTTGCAGCAATCATGGGAAGACTAGAGGAAGGAAATGGTGATATATAATGCACCTTCTTTTCTGCATGATGTCATATTATGAAAGGATTCAATGGTTTTAACAACTCCGGTAAAAACATCTCCATTTCTCACTTTCTTGAAAAAGTTCCCAGTGGCTGTTTGATGAGGAACAGAGTCTGCATGGCCATTAGGGAATTGTGGTCACAAAGAACTTAAACCACTGTTTACACCAATGGATTCCACTGTAAACTCTGGCATGTGGTATTGTTTCAAAAGAATGCACTTTCTGTTCCTTATTTCTGCTTCGTCTAATAGCCAAACTTGTTGACCATGTACTATCTGAGCACTGGTTCTCTCCCAGGACACATAAAGTTGTGTCAGATGATATTTTTTGTCCGTAAGCATCTCAAATTACCATCATCAAACTGTTCATGTTATTAGAAACATAAACATTCACATCCCTAACTTTCAAACTTACACAGTTCTTCCATGTCCCTTGAGAATATTTTTTTCTGCCCTAGATTCTACTGCTAGTGAACACTGAGAAGAGTTTATTTATAAATGCTAACGGCTCCTTGCTCCCACCTTGAGCAATTGGCAGCTGTGGTTAAGGAGTGATGCCAAGTATGAGCAAAGTTGATTTAAAGGGGAAGCAAGCAATGCAGGGAGGATTCAGTTCCCAGATTGCTGTAGAGGTAAAGTATCTGGCTGTGCATCGGAGGAAATAAAACTCTCTGCTTCTTTTTGATAAGTCTCAGATTGCATAAAACATGCAACAATATATCATAAATAATTCAAATAATTCAAGCAAGGTCTTAAAATGTATAAACCGTACATTGGAAATAAGACTGTTCTTTGAAATGATTTAGCATTTATCAACTCACTTTAATTTAACACTTTAGAATCTGAAAATTAGTGAAGAAGAGGGAACAAAGGAAAATTTACAGACACTAGAAATGCAAATTCCATAATAATTCTGACCTATTTGATAACCTCAAATGGATTTTGTGTGCTTTAGTACGTACATTGACTCTTAGTTTTCAACTGAAATATGAGAAGAGTCTTGGCATTTATACTGTTATCTGCAGCACCATTTAGAGGAATCTGATTTCCTAAGAGCCTGCTTGGCTGCTTACAGTCTGGATTCACTAATTTATTTTCCAAGTTTTTATACTTACACTAGTGTGTATGATGCTCTCCAAAGTGACTCAATGTATGCTCCAGAATTCCAAATTATTCTGATTTTCTAATCTACACGTACAACTTTATTACCAAGGAAAGCAATAACTGTGGGTTGAGAATATTAATAAACAAAATTCATATCTTTATTTCCTTTTCTTTGGGTGGGGGGGCAGTTTCAGGACAGGGTTTCTCTGTAGTTTTGCTGCCTGTCCTGGAACTAGTTCTTGTAGACCAGGTTGGCCTCATACTCACAGAGATCCTCTTGCCTCTGCCTCCTGAGTGCTAGGATTAAAGGTGTGCATTGCCACTGCCTAGCTCATATCTTTATTTCTTAAGGAGTGGAACTCAGTGAATTACTACAGCCTCCAAATTCTCAGAGTAGACAGTAATGCTTCCTGGCCTCATGTCATACACAGGACTGATATATTTTACTCTCATCTTTGGTCTTCTCAGGAACTATGTCAGAAGGATGATAAAAACATAACTGCTCATCAAACTGAAGAAACTATATACCCAGCTTGATATATTTAACAAGGAATAAAATTATCCTCAGGTCTTTTAAGCTCAAGTGCTATGTGTATCTCAACAGTGATGGCCTGGGAAGTTCAAGAGCCCAGCCCTTCCGTGTCAGTTCAGCCGTGTGACCTTGTGGTTACCCTTCAGTTGTAGAATGAACACTATAAACCAAATTTTTAATTATTTGCGGCTATGTAATTCAATACTTCTATTTAAAATTATGTTTCAGAAAATTTCAAATGTATTATTAGAGTGTCTTGCTCTGGGTTTCTCAGAATGTAATCGTAGACAATAACTCAATGTGTCCTCATATATATATTATGGGTATGAATGGGAACATAGGTCATGTGACTGGGAAATGCAGGGTAAAGAAGGTAAAACCTGTCTCTCCCTAACAAACGATGTCTACTAGGAAGGATTTGATTTAGACATGTCATGCGCAGGGTGAACATCGAAAAGTAGCAAGAGGATGTGGGTCTGGGTGGTAGCTGAACTGGTCAGTCTGGGTCACTGGGATCACCCTTCTCATGGGAAGGGCAGAGCCTGCTTTTCTAGTCCCACGGCCTTGGGGCCAGTTCTGCAGTTATGGTTATGAGGGGTGATGTCGTCTCTCCAGAGTTAGAGGGCCAGTTCTACCATGGGGCTTGGGGCCAACTCTCTTGCTGCAATGTACAGCAAGGGGCAGGACCAGCTAGCTCAGGGCCAGTGAGGGATGGTGATGGCTCAGCATGGCCCTTGGATTTCAACAAGCATGATTCCTATGACCCCCCCCCCATTGTAACATGGGCCATGGACATCATCATAGACCCCAGATGCAGCAGGAACATGATTCCAGACATGCAGGGGCCACACTCTTAATACTGGCTTTCCTTCCTCCATCTCCCATACCTTGCCAATAACCCTTTGATTAGGGTGATATATCAAAGCAACCCCTTTATTTATGATGAGATTTCACCTAGTTTCAACTTACACAGGTCTTGTACTTGCTGTCATAGCTACTTTGAGTACAAAATTTCCCTGCAAATTTCACATGCGTCCTAGTGAAAGCTCCCCTGTTTTGTTCAGGAGACACATTTTTTTCTTTTGTAGTCATCTATCATCTTTGGCTTTTGCAAGCTTTCCACAATTATCTGTGAGTCTGGGGAGGAGGATATGAGATATGGATAATTCATTTAGAACTGACCACTTCACAGTCTTTTATTCTCTATATTTTGGTCAGTTATGAACCTCTGTGTAGATTAACATTTGCTACACATAGAACCTCTGATAGCTATGTATCATTCCATGGGTATAATGATAAGTCACATGATCATGCCATTATTTCAGTAAGGGGTATGCCTTGTCAGGCTAGTCACTATTTTAGCTTACAGGTTGATAACTGACAGATTAGTATCTGATATATAAAAATTAACTCAAAAATAATAGAAAATTTAACAACTTAATTAAAAAGGCAGTATGGATCTTTAAACAGAAAGTTCTCAGAAGATGAACTACAAAAGGCTAAGAAACATTTTTTAATGTTCCGCATACTTAGCCCTCTCAGTACAATGCAAATTGAAACTACTCTGAGATTTCATCTTTCTACAGTCAGAGTGGTTAAAATAAACAAAAACAAATAAAGAAGAACAACAAAAACTGCGACAACTGAAGACAGCTCTGCCATGGATGCAGGGGAAGAGGAACACTTGTTTACTACATGTGGGAAAAGCAAATGGGGGCAGCCACGATGGAAATCAATGTGGGGATCTTTCAAGAAGCTGAACATAAATCTGCCACACGACCCAGCTATAATGTTCCTGGGCATACAACCAAAGAATTTTGTGCCTTCCTACAGAGACACATGCGCATCCTGTTTATTGCTGCTCTGTTCACAAATGTCCACTAAATGGAAACAGCTTAGATGTCCAGCAATTGATGAATGACTAATGATAGAATGGTATATTTCACCACATGATATCATTCAGCTGATGAATGACTAATGATAGAATGGTATATTTCACCACATGATATCGTTCAGCTGTGAAGAAAATATGAAATTTGCTGGTGGATTGATGTTACTGGTTGATTGATGGAGCAGGACATAATCATTCTGAATGGGGTTACCTAGAATAAAATATTTTTTAAAACTAAATTCTTCAGTCTCCTTATATTTGTAACTCCTTTGTGGCTGCTGAATCTAGATGATTTAGAATTTAAATCATGTTCCTTATTTTACTTTCAACATTTTTTTTTAAAAAAAACCATGTTACAAAACACACACAAAATAAATTTACCATCTGCACCATTTTAAGTGTTCTGTTAAGTGGTATAATTATATTCAAATTACCATACAATAAATTTCTAGAGATCATTATCTCACAAAACTTAAGTGGAACACAATGAAGAATCAATTCCTTTTCTACCTTTTCCTGAGAAGCTCCTAGAAACCAGGGTTCTGCTTTCTGTCTCTGAGTATTTATTCTTGTAGGTAGTACCTAACGTGTGTGACTTCCTTTGGCCAAGCAACTGTTCTCCAATAAACAACTGTACTCCAGGTACTACTAAAGAACTCCTAGTCTAAATTCTTTCCCCTCAACAAATCCTCCTCTTTCCCAGGTTCTGCTCTCAGGTCTCATGCTTTGTCCTCTTTTCCTCAGCTTCTCTTGTCCCAGCTAATACATGGTGGTTCGAGCCCTTGGTCTATATATGTGCTTCCCCTGCTCCTGGGCAGCTGGACTCATAAAGCACAGCTGTTGACGGGGGCTCCTTGTTCATTTCCTGGCCACACAGATCCGAATAATAACACAGAAACTGTATTAATTAAAATACTGCTTGTTCTATTAGCTCAGGCTTCTTATTAACTAACTCTTACATCTTAAGTTAACCCTTTCTTATTTTGTATTTTTACCATGAGGCTCGTGGTTTACCGGTCAGGTTCTGGGGTGTCTGTCTTCTTTGGTAGCTACATGGCATCTGTCTGACTCCTCCTTTTTTCCTCTATCTCTGCTTGGAATTCCCACCTTTCTCTATTCTGTGCTACCATAGGCCCAAATCAGATTCTTTGTTAACCAATGGTAATAAAACATATTCACAGCATACAGAGGTTAACCACATATTATCATAGCAAGTGTTTTGAATTGTTCCCAGGAAAAAAAAATAAAGCTTACACTGATATACTTATGCCTGGAAGTTATTTATACCTGCATGTAGTTGAAATGGCACTAATATCAGGTATTCCTGAAATATAATGTGACTGTGTGGCTCACAACAAAAAGTAAAGAGTCAATAAAAAAATTCCTTAACAGAATGTGTTGCTGTACATTTTAGATAGAATACACCTAAATTACGATGTCAGCTACCTATCAAATATCCAAATAAGATAGACGTCTGATAAACATTGACTTGACTTTCCTGTGTCCCTATAACAAAGAAGACTCCAGCACTTGAAACAAAGTTAGCAAAAATTCTAAAAATAAAAAGAAAATCAAACAGCAGAGACTGGTGTGTATAGCTGGAGGGGCCAGTGAACAATTGAAAGCACAGAACCTTTCCTCTAAGCTCAATTCTTTGTCCCACATTTCAAACTCCAGAATTTTGCCATTTCCATGCTGGACCCTAGAAGTGATTGTTCTGTTTATGATTGAGGCAGGTGGATTAGGATCATGGAGAGCGAGCATACTATGACGTCTAGGTTTACAATGCTAAAGGGTTGTTTTAAGGGCACTATTGATTAAAATAGGAGAAAATGTCAGACCAGTATAATTTGGATAAGTCTAACCTTCATCACTAGTTTGTATAGGTTGGCACCAACTGTGTTAAACATCATCTAAAAAATTAATAATTTGAGGGTAAGCATTAATAGTTGAAATAATTATGAGTATGTTTATGTATATGGCAACTTATTTTTTAAATCTATAGTAGAATATTTGTTTTCAAGTAAAAAAAATTACATTTTCCTGGCTTGATTTATGTCGACTTGACACAAGCTAAAGTCATCTAAGAGAAGGGAACCCATAAGGCATTTTCTTAATTGCTGATTGATGGGAGGGGGCAGAACACTGTGGAAATGCCATCCCTGGGCTGATGGATCTTTGGTGTGGGATTCCCCTTTGAATGCTGTGAATACCATTGGTTAATAAAGAAACTGTCTTAGGCCTGTGATAGGGTAGAGTAGAGCTAGGCAGGGAAAACTAAACTGAATGCTGGAAGAAAGTAGGCAGAGTCAGGGAGAGGCCATGGAGCCACCACCAGAGACAGACATGCTGAAACTTTGCTGGTAAGCCATTGCCACGTGGTGATACACAGATTAATAGAAACGGGTTAAATTAATATGTAAGAATTAGCTAATAACAAACTGAAGCTAATGGGCCAAGCAGTGATTTAATTAATACAGTTTCTGTGTGGTTATTTCAGGGCTGAGCAGCCGGGAACCAACAAACAGCCCCCTTACAACAGTTCTTTATATAAAAAAGCAGGCTGAACAAGCAATGACAAGCAAGCCAGTAAGCAGTGCTGCTCTGTGGCTTCTTCATTAGCTCTGACCGTCACATTTCAGTCTTGTTCGAGTTCCTGCCCTGACTCCTTTGATGACGGACAACAATATGGCAGTATAAGCCAAATAAACCCTTTCCTCCCCAAGTTGTTTTCAATCATGGTATTTCATTAGAGCAGTAGAAACCATTACAAAGGAATACAGTATAAGCAAAATTTAATGCACAGGATTCTTAGGACATATAAAATTTCTAAATATCTTTGTAGTAAAGTAATGGTAAGAAAATACAAAATTCCAGCTTTAAAGTACTATATGTTTGCTATAATTGATGTGTTTATTGTTGGGATGTAGGTAGTGTTTACTACAGATTATTGTTAAATAAGATATACTTTTCTTACCAAAAGCATACTAGTTGCACAGTTCTGTGTAGATATAATTTGTATCAGGAAAAGCATATCTGTGCTCTGGAGAGTTGTGCAATGAACATTTAATAGTTTCAGTTCTAAGGAGAGTGAGTGTAAATCCTTCACGCTGTTTAGCTGCTCAGCTTTTGTCAATAGGATGGTTTACTTTGAGGAATCAAGGTATTATACAGATTAGACTGAGTTTAGTTTTTAGTATATTTTTTACATTGTTGGTAATTGCTGAGCTCTGTTCTAAGTTTTATAAATCGAAAAATATGAATTAAACCCTGTTTTTATATAATATTGATGTCATTACTATATACATGCAAATATTTCCTATTCCAAAGTATTGTGTACACATATTCACACAATATTGTTTGTGGTTGTAAATATAAAATTATTTTTATGTTACCTTAGTCTCTATTTGCCTTAAGACATCTGATGGTAAGTTTT
This sequence comes from Ondatra zibethicus, assembly GCA_004026605.1. NCBI lineage: Eukaryota > Metazoa > Chordata > Mammalia > Rodentia > Cricetidae > Ondatra > Ondatra zibethicus. The sequence continues at coordinate 150,327 of PVIU01002489.1, read as the reverse complement.
AGATAATAACCAAATGGATATTCAACTGGAAACACAGTGCCTGCAAGTTTCTCATAATTATTCAAATTCAGTTAGAATACTTAAGTCACTGTTAAATAGCAAGAAAGGAATATACAGTGTCATTGGTGTGGGTTAATTGAACTGAGTTGGAAAGTTTTTAATATAAAATAAAACATTAAGCAGTGTGTACCATTGATGTCATTTTAAAGCCTGAAATGCCTTACTAACGGTGTTTCATAGACACAGATCCCTCTCCTTAGCAAGAAAATGGTTCCAGAAAAGGAGGATTTATGCTATGCTGTTTCAAGGGCCATAAAGTCTTCAGTAGCTCCACACCTCTGTCATAACTCTGAGGCCTGGCTACTGTCTGTGATGGATACTTTTCCTTTATGGGAACTCAAAAGAAAACATTTAAAGAAGAGAATTCTGACAAATCTTTATAAATAGAGAGTTATCTACACATCAAGTAAATTTCAGATGACCTCAATAAAATAAAATATTTTACATATCTTAAAAATGAAATAACCACTCTACAAAATTATATTCATAGTGTGACTCTGTAAAGATGATGCTACTTATTTTGTGTTTGGTTCTAAAATATTGATTTCAGTCTTTTAATAAAGTGAGTATGAATTTTATATATGTAAAAATTTCTCTAACATTCTGTTTGGGTTTTCTCATACTTTTAAAATAACCTTATTTACCTTTTTCTGCTGGTAATTTATGTGATAGACGAATGCAATTCTACCAATGAGACAGCATGTATCAGAGCACGAAGTGCAGTGCAGAAATGTATAGGAACTTGCTGTCTTCTTGGTGTTTCTAAAGTTAACTATGCCCTGAAGATCAATGCCAAATTCCAACTATAGAAAAATGAGCATAATTCAACCACAGCTGCCAGAGTTGGGGAACTGCTTATAGTTCCTTCCATCTAGTTAGTTTGAGGTTTTTATAGGTTTGTATAAAACAGCATAGATATAGGTTTGTATAAAACAGCATAGATAAGAGCTGTAGTTACATAGTCCTTCCTTTGTCCCCTTCTACAGAAAACAGCGCACACTGCTCTACAGAACATTACTTCTCTGTGTTTAACCTTATTCATCCAACTGTTGGTCACAGTTAGATGGGGTAGGACTGTGGACTCATGGCCATGATAGGGTTTTAACTTAGGGCACATGCATTCTGTGGGTTAGCCAGTTCTTCCCCAATTTCTTTACTCTTTATTCTTAGTGTTGCCAGTTTCCTTTGGGGGTCATTTTATCTTCTAGATGGTAAATTGAAAATTTGACTTGAAGTACTGTCTAAACATGTACAAGTAAAACTCAGGATGTGAGTAAAAATCAACCTTGTTTTCATTGTTTCTCCATAGCATTTTTCACCGCGAGAGGAGGGAGATCAGATAGGAATCATTTGCAACAATACCAAATGAAGGACTTTGAATGTAGTCTCTGTAATGCCTCAGTTCTCAGTGCATAGTCTTTATTATTCAGTTACCGTAGCGGTCAGTTCTCTTCTTTCAACAACCGTCCAGACATTCCATGAAAGCAAACTGAAGAACAGATACTTTCTAACAGGAACAGGTGTTTATTCTAAATAAAGAGCAACTTGAAGAAACCCCTGCCTAACTTGTTTCATTACTGAAATGGCACAGCTCCTGCAAGACACCATTAACAATCTTTTGCTGAAGATGTGTCACCAAGGTTTAGTTCACTCTGTAGTCTTAACCTCGTTAGCATCTGAAGTGCCAAGAACTCTAGTGTCCTGTTGGGGTACATTTTCTGACCCCTTTCTTTCCTCTTTCCAGATGGTAATTGTCACAAAGGCACTTTTATTGAGCTGTAACTAATCAGTGTTTCGTCTGGATTTCCAAGGAAATGAAACCCCATAATAACTCAGCAGGAGGCACAAATGGATAGCTGGCATATACACAATTTGATATGAAAGTAGAAGCAACCAGTGCTTTGTCCCATTAATAATATTATAAATGTTATTTATTTTAACCAAAGAAAATAAAATTTTATCCTTACACTTAAAAGTTGAGTAGCTAAAAATCTCAAAATATTTCATATACAGTATATAATAGAATAAAATAATGAAAGAACACACTCAGATGAATAGCAATTTTTGACAAAGTAAATAAATTCTTTCTTTCTTTTTATTCTTTTATAATTAATTAATCATTTTAAAATTTTTCTCTGCTCCCCTCCCTTTTTCTCCCCTCCCTCCTACTCTCCTCCATGGCCCTCATGCTCCCAATTTACTCAGGAGATCTTGTCTTTTTTCTACTTCCCATGTAGATTAGATCCATGTGTATCTCTCTTAGGGTTCTCATTATTCTCTAGATTCTCTGGGATTGTGAATTGTAGGCTTGTTTTATTTGCTTTATGTCTAAAATCCACTTATGAGTAAGTATTTATGATATTTGTCTTTCTGGGTCTGAGTTACCTCACTCAGTATAATGTTTTCTAGATCCATCCATTTGCCTGCAAATCTCAAGATGTCATTATTTTTTTCTGCTGTGTAGTACTTCATTATGAAAATGTACCACATTTTTTTTATCCATTCTTCAGGCAAGGGGCATTTAGGTTGTTTCCAGATTCTGACTAGGACAAACAATGCTGCTATGAACATAGTTGAGTATATGTCCTTGTGGCACAATTGAGCATCCTTTGGATATATACCCAGAAGTGGTATTGCTAGGTCTTGAGGAAGGTTGTTTCCTAATTTTCTGAGAAATTGCCATACTGATATTCAAAAGGGTTGTACTAGCTTGAACTCCCACCAGCAATGGAGGAGTGTTCCCTTTACTCCACATCCTCTCCAGCATAAGTTGTCATCACCATTTTTGATTGGCCATTCTTACAGGTGTAAGATGAAATCTCAGAGTTGTTTTGATTTGCATTTCTCTGATGGCTTAGGATGTTGAACATTTCCTTAAGTGTCTTTTTTAAAAAAATATTTATTTATTTATTATGTATACAATATTCTGTCTGTGTGTATGCCTGTAGGCCAGAAGAGGGCACCAGACTCCATTACAGATGGTTGTGAGCCAACATGTAGTTGCTGGGAATTGAACTCAGGACCTTTGGAAGAGCAGGCAGTGCTCTTAACCCTCTGAGCCATCTCTCCAGCTTCCAATTATTTTAGATTCACCCATTGAGAGTTCTCTATTTAGGTCTGTACCCCATACAGACATTTAAGTGTCTTCCAATCATTTTAGATTCACCCATTGAGAGTTCTCTGTTTAGGTCTGTACCCCATATTTTTTATTAGATTATTTGTTCTTTCTATGACCAGTTTCTTGAGTTCTTTGTATATTTTGGAGATCAGGCCTCTGTGCGATGTGGGGCTGGTGAATATCTTTTCCTGTTCTGTAGGTTGCCATTCTGTCTTGGAATCAACTATTTCTAATTGCCACATAAAAAGTACTTCATTCCAGTTCTCAGTGATTTGTCTCTCACCCCAGGGGTGACATCTTCATGAGCTTTCTTTTTTTTTAAAAAAACTTACAGAAAGTTTCTTTTATGGCATTTATTCCTCTGAATATAATATTGGTATCCTTAAATCTGTGTTAAGGATACCATCAGAAAAAATTAGATTGTTAATTGATTTAGATTCATTTACAGTTACTGAAGTGAATTTGAATTTGGGATCTGGGTGCTGCCTGCTATTTCATGTTCTAAAACACATCAAGAAGTTCCTAAACAGGTGTATTGAAAGATATTTAGAAATAATTTTCTAGAATTCTGATATATAGGGCTCTTATTTATTTCTACTAGTGACTCCATTTCAGCCAAGAAATCTTTGTGTAATTATATACAGGTGTGTGTGTGCATGTGTATGTGTGAAAAATGTATACAAATTGAGCATATGCTGATGAATAAACCAGTATGATTTTATTTTAAACAATTGTTTGTGTATATATAAATTTCTTTTTAATTTAAAAATGAAAGAAAATTTATATACTAAAATGATATGTAGGCTTTTATTATTATGCAATGACTTATCCTTTGGCAGAATATTTGGTGCTTTGGGATACAGGTTGTCTTCAACATTTTTCAGAATTGACTGAGATTTTTTTAATATCTATGTTAACAGGGCCTCTTCATATGAATATGCTGCAGGAGATGGCAGAAGCATGTTCAGAGAAATTTCAGAAATTCCTTGAGCTTGGCATGGTGTTACAACTCCTTAATGTCAATATCTAGGCATAGAGCACAGAGACAGACAGATTGCTTTTTTTTTTATTTAAAAGGTTTTTTTTTTAAATTTTGTATAACAATGACAGTTCCCCTTCCCTCCCTGCCTCTTGTTCTCTCCCCACCTTCCCCCACTCAATCCCTTATCCACTACTCAGAAAGGGTAAGGCTTCTCATGGGGAGTCAACAAAGTCTGGCATATCAAGTTGAGGCAGGACCAAAGCCCTCCCCACTGTATCAAGGCTGAGCAAGGTATCCCTCCATAGGGAATGGATTTCCAAAAAGTCAGTTCATGCATGAACTATTGTCAAAGAGATTCAGGACTATAGTCCTAGCAATATGATTCATCATCTCAAAATTATGGTTTTTGAGGCCAGACTGTATTGTAATGAAGTCAAATCTCAAAAAAAAAAATCCTCACAGAAGGAAGGGCTTTCATCAGAATAAAGGAAGTGGCTGTAGCAATACTAAAATAGCCTTCAATAAACAGTACCCAATTGGACTCTAGAAATAGAGAAATGTCTTTTGTATTGAATATTGAAATTAAGATTCAAAAATTGTTCATAACTGAAAAATCAAGTAAGTAATTCCATTTGCCCTTAGTTTATTCTGGAAAATCAGAAGTGGGCGAGGTTTAGGGAGACATAAAAAAATTACAATGAGGGAACATTGACCTTGATTCACAGGTTGGTATCCATGAGGAGACAGAGTCACACCGAAGTGATATACTTGGTCCAGAAGAAGCTGAGTCATTTCTATGCAGAATGACTATATAAGCAGAAAATAAGTTAGTGGGGCATATAACGAAAAAGTGTGAGATGTATGAAATTTTGTGTAATAAAGTCATGAAACTTAGAATGTTATGACAATGACTTCCACATGGCACCATATAGGGGAAAGAATGAAATAAACAATCAAAATCAATAAGAATTTAAAAATCTGCAGAAATTATCCTAAATGCCATAAATCCAATGAATAAAGACTTCAGAAGTTTGCTAGATGTTGGAAACAAAATTGGGAGTCTACATATGGGCTACAACCAACTACACCACCAACTCACTGCAGTGTAGCAAATGCTTTACCTTCCCTGGTGTACCCGGGAATACAGAACTCACTTTCTGTAGTAGCTCCAAGACTAGGCCACATGTTTTTTTTTTTTTTCTCATTTTAGAGACACAAACAAACCATATTTCCCATCTTCTGTAGTCTTTTTCTGTAGCAGCGCCATTCTAGTACAGTAAAACTTCATATCTGGGCATCACTTTATTCACCCATGTAGATGTGGGTTAGAAACTCTATGCAAAATATTGCTGGTCATAAATCCTGTACCCTAATTTTCTTAGTCCTAGTGTGTAAATGGTGTTAAGCTAGGAGAGAATAGTAAGGTCAACACTTTGTTCATATACCCATAAGACCTTGCAGAACAGAATATATCAAAAGGAAACAGCTGTCTCAACCTAAATTCTGGTCCTGTGACACATAGGATTTCACAGGAAGACATGAAGCCTTAAGATAGCATTCCCTCACATACTTTTAAAGGAAACGATCCAGTTTGGTGCAGAACAGGGGAAACGTATTATAAACTATTAAAAAAATGTATGAAGACCTTAGCTGTAAGCAATTAAGTGAAAATTGGCAGATCTACAATGACAGCTGGATTCTGTTTTACTTAAAACACAGAGAACCAATGACTCAAAAAAACCTGCCTGGGTAAGAATAATGTGGAAATATTTCCTAAAAATTTATTGCTGCTGATTTGTTCAAGGTAAGCATATATGAAAATGTCACAATGAAATCCATTTATTTGTATAATTATTATATACCAATAAAGACTATGCCTTTTCAAATTTTAATTGGAACAAATAAAGGAGCAATTGGGGCCCCGGGAATTTTTGCTTTCTTTATTTTTGCATAATAGAGTGATCAATCTAAAATGAAATGCTTTCTTTAATTAGCTGCCTTGGTCACGGTGTTTTATCATAGCAATAGAAAAGTAAGCAATTAATTAGTCAGAAGTTGGTACCAGAAGTAGGGTTTAATTTGGAGTTTACAGTGTCAGAGTCAATGAAGACAGAGCAAAGGCAAGGCATGGCAGCAGGAACAGATGAAAGTTTGCAACTTAATCTCCAAGTTGGAGGCAAAGGGGGTGCATGTGGGGATGATACAAATCTTTCAAAACTTCAAAACCCACCCTCAGTAGTATACACCTCCCAACAAGGCCATATTTCTAATGGTTCCCAAGGAGTTTTACCAGCTGAGAAATAACTGCTGAAATATTCAAGCATGTGAGTCTACGGAGGCCATTCTCATTGAAACCACCAGAGGTACTCTGCGTTTTTCAAATGGGGAGGGTGTTGTGGCAGACATTTTATACCATAGAGCCTACCATTCCTATTTTTTATGATTTTTTTTTTCATCTTTGATCCTATAAGTACCATTCTGTGGCATAGTCACTTTTCAGGTCTCCTTAAGAGGAAAATACCAAGGGGATGAAAAGAAAGGGACAAGTGGGTAAAGCTGTAGCCCAGTCCAAATTGTTGAATGGAGCCCATTGGAACCAGTGGTCAGAGACATGCCCGCTAAAATGGAGCAGTTGCCAGGAAATGTAGGTTCCACAGTTTTCTCCCCATATCAGGCTTGCCAACATGGATATAATTAAAAGACACATCAAAAATGTAGTCACTCTTTTATTTCTTGTTCTTCCTAGTTTTATGTCAACTTAACACAGGTTAGAGTCATTTCTGAGAGGGAGCTTTAATTGAGAAAATGCCCTCAACACATTGGTTTGCATGAAACCCAATGGTATATTTCGTCTTTTTAAATATGTTCTTTGAGATTATAATTTGATAAAAATATTTCTCCCTTCTCTTCACTTTTTCTATACTTTCTATATACCCTCCCCAACTCTCCATGAAATTCACGGCCTTTTTTTTTTTACTAATTGTTTTTCTTTCATGTATGTATATACATATGTATTCCTAAATGTAACCTGTTGAATCTATATATTTTTACCTGTTTGTTTGTTTTCAAGTCTGACCATTTGGCACTGGCAGCCAATAGGTGTTCTTTTCCCTAGAGAAGATCACCTCTCCTGTTCCCAGCTTTTCTCACATGCCTATAGCTCTTGCAGCTTCATGGACTTTTCTTCAAGGCCAATCTGGGATGTTCATTGTTGTCATCTTTGGCACACTTTCTCGATTGAGTATTGGTGTCAGTGTGACCATCACACAAGTGAGTGATGCCATCTCTGGGTTAGTGTTCCTGGACTGTATAAGAAAGCAGGCTGAGCAAACCCTTGGGAACATGTCAGTGAACAGTACTCCCCCATGGTAGGTCTCTGCTTCAGTTATTGCCTCCATGGTCCTGCTTTGAGTTCCTACCCTGACATCTCTCAGTGATGAACTAAGAGTGCTAAGCTTAAATAAACCCTTTCCTACCCAAGTTGCTTGATGGTCATGGTGTTTTACTGTTGCAATAAAAACCCGAACTAAGACATCCCTTAAGACAAGGCCTCATGTCCCTTCTTCTGCCATTTGATTTGGATTCTGTGGATCAGCTCACTCAATCATGGGAAATCAGTTAAACCTATAAGTCTTTTCCCCAAATCTATCATCCTAAATGTGGTTAGATATAAAGAAGTGAGTTTATTTTCCCTTAAATATCCTGGAAGTCCAGAAATAAGGTACAACGTGGTCATGAGTTGGGTGACAATATCCATGTCCAAGATACCAGGCAGGTCAGGCCAATCATGACATATCAATTCAACATTGCATCTTTGTTTCTGCAGGTCCCAGGGCTACTGTCAGAGCTACACTTGTCCTTTTCTTCTTAATCACTGTCATGATTGTCTCCTGGAGACAAGGGCTCAGTCTTTGTACTCAGTGGGCAAGAAATATGGAGACAGAGTGCCTCTGGGCCCAATTTGGCAGAGTCCTTTGTGAGAAAACAGCTGCAGATTTATAGAATAATGTCTAAGGCTCAGTCTGTATAGCAAAAGTAAAAGTTAAAGTACTTTTGGGTTCTTCAAAAATTCATTTATCTTTTAATTTTCTCAGTTAAAACCAAGCAGTCCACCTTCCTATTCTTTGTCTGGAAACTGAAAGCATTGTCTCCTGACCACAGTCTAAGAACTGACAAAGCCGTACTATTTTTTTCCTTACTTCAATGGGTCCTCAACCTCTCTTTCTTTCTTATTTTTGTATATTTTATTTTTTAAAAACAATCTTTTTTTTATTTTACATGCCAATTCCAGTTCCCTCTCCCTCCACTCCTCCTGCTCCCACACTCTCCATCTATTCCTCAAAGATGGTGAGTCCTCCCTTGAGGAGTCAACAAATTCTGTCACATCACTTGAGGAGGGACCAAGACCCTCCTACCTGCATCTAGACTGAGCAATGTATCCCTCCATAAGGAATGGGAACCAGAATGCCAGTTCATGCACTAGGGATAAATATTGATTCCACGGCAAGTGGTCCCCAAAACTGCCCATGGCTACACAGCTGCCATCCACATTCAGAATACCTATTTCGGTCCTATGTAGGTTCTCCAGCTGTCAGTCCAGAGTCAGTGAGCTCCCACTAGCTCACAGAGCTGTTTCTGTGGGTTTTCCAATCATGGTCTTGACCTCTTTGCTGATATTATCACTCCTCCCTTTCTTCAACTGGAGTCTAGGAGCTAGACTCAGTGCTTAGCTGTGGATTTTTACATCTGCTTTCATCAGTTACTGAATGAAGGTTCTATAATGACAATTAAGTAGTCATCAATCTGATTATGGGAAGGGCAGTTTAGGCACCCTCTCCACTATTGCTTAGATTCTTAGTTGTGGATTCCTAGGAATTTTCTTAGTGTCAGTCAACCTCTCTTTCAAAATACTAACACATAGCTACCATTCCCTATCTCTGAAAGATCAGAGAAGCAAAGGAGCAGCCAGCCTCTGACTCCTCTGATCTAAAAGGGTGAGCTCATGTCTATGATCTGTCTTATCACTTCCTGTCTCTGCACCATGGTGTCACTTCCTGTCTCCTCTCCTCTATGGCTAACTCGTGGTAAGCTCGGCCCTCTGATCTTCAGGCAAGCTTTATTTGTCAGAACATGAACACAACATCACAACATTTCCCCTATTTCTCTAAAGAAAAAGAGAATGTTAAGACATAGAAAATATATATACAATAAGTACAATAGCTATATACAAATATATACAGACAATATTTGCATTAACAATGTCTATCCCAATTCACATTCTATCTTAACTTGCATTACCAACCCCAAACTATCTTTTTTTCACTCAATCTTATCTATTTTTCATTTCTTTTGTGGGTTTCTTTTCTGAACTTCGTTGAAAAGGAAAACTATAATTATAACTATTAAGTCTTCAACTCCATCAGAGACCCAAGAAGGAAATAATATACCCAAGCAAACAAGAAGTGCATGCAAACAACTCCAAAAAATGTGAGAAATTACAGAAAGAACTGACTACCTGCACAGTCACCCAAGGTTCCTCTGTAATGCTGGGTCACCCATCATTAGCCTATAAGCCTAGACAGACTTTTCTGTGAAACAAGACATTCTGTAAGGCTGTCCTGCCTTGTCTTGGCAAAGTTCATCAGCCACGTTCCTTTGTGTGCTGCTTGTGAAATTTTGAGAGCAGTTGAGGCAAGGCTTTCCCAGTGGCTTACTTTTGCCACAAAGAAAGTAAACTCCAGATAGAGTTTCTCTGATGTACATCATCCTCTCTGAAGTAGATTGGTGCTGCCTGGAGTAGATGTGTCTCCTTGTCATAAAAAAGAATCTGTGTTATTAAAACATCTTACATGTCATATTCTTTATATCTCTGAAGTGTTTGAAAAGCACCTGTCTATCTAAAATATATCTGTTTGAACTAAAAACATCTAACATAACAAGTTTGATTGTAATATGTGACTAAGTGCTAACCTGCATTTCTATAGTATCCTAAAAATTTTGTAATAATATCTTTCAAGGACTAAAGTTTGCATTACATTGTTAAATGAGCTGTATATATACACTACCTTGAGCAAGATTAGAAGTGTATACACAGTAGATTCTAACAACTTTAAATTTGTATCAATATAAAAAAATTTATATCCATGTAAAAATATTTAAAACTCATAATTGCTTTTTTTGGTTTAAAAGTAGATTCAGTAATCTACCCTTTCATCCTATTATTTCTATAGCATATTTACAGTATATCAAAAACAACCTCAATATTGTATCAATATGCAAAACTCTAAGCCAATATAAAATATTTAAAGCTAGTTATTGTTTTTATGGTTTAAATGAAGATTCAATAATCTACCCATTTACCCTATTTCTATACCCCTTTTTTTCAGAGCAAGATACATGCATCTGAGCTGCTTTTTTCAGTTTTTTCCCTGACCATTACCAATAACAACTTGTAACCAACCTCCCTAAATGATGACAAATAGCCATAATCCACTGATCAACTGGAAACCACTTGCTCAACCTCTTGGGAATGTGGGAATTGTATTCTTAAAAATTACTTCCTGATGTCTGGGGGTAGGTGGCATCTTTAGGTGACCATGAAAAAAATTAGGATAATTATCAAGTCCTGGGAGAACCAACTGTATCATTTGTTGTCCATTCTCTGTGTAATGGAAAAATTTAGGGCTTATCTTAAGTCCTGGCTAGAGTAGTCTTGAGGCTGGAACATCTGAGCTAGCAAACTTGAAATTGTCCTGAGCAGTTTTTAGTCCAAAGGCAACCATTTGTTGTTGTTTGTTGGCTTAGTGACATTACTGTAGTCCAGACAGAATCATCATTGTACACCTACATCATCCTTTTGGAGACTTCAAACGTCACTGGTAGGCATGGTCTTGGGTCACTGCAGAAAAACGTAAGCATTTTAAATGTCATATGTAGCAGATCTGGAAAAGGTTAAATTATTTTATTTGTTATATACATCCAGAGTACAAAACTTAATTTCTAGTTACCTGGTAGAGACTCAAACCCGAAATCATGTACAGGAAGCTAGATGAAGCCTTTTTCTTTCTTTCTTTCTTTCTTTCTTTCTTTCTTTCTTTCTTTCTTTCTTTCTTTCTTTTTAAGATTTATTTATTCATTAAATATACAGTGTTCTGCAGGCCAGAAGAGGTCACCAGATCTTATTACAGATGGTTGTGAGCCACCATATGGTTGCTGGGAATTGAACTCAGGACCTCTGGAACAACAGGCAGTGCTCTTAGCCGCTGAGCCATCTCTCCAGCCCCGAAGCTTTTTTCTAGAATTAGTTAGTACTCCATATGATCATTAATATCATGACAAAAAGTTAAAAACATTGTATATATTGTATATATTATTAAGATATATATATCTTAGGAATTTTGAGATAATATTTATACATTAAGAAAAGCTTTAAAGAGCAAAATTAAAATCAGAGGATTATGAGATTAGTGGCAATAAAATAATTCCTAACTTTGGTTTTCCTTCTGTCCCATATCAGGTGGTTTCTTTGACATGGTACAGAGAGTTTTTTGATTTTCCTTTAACAAGCATTTAAGAGAAGGAATTTAAGGCAGGAGAGAGCCATGCTCCAACTTTAAAGCCAGATTTAATTTTTAATTGAACTGGGACTACAAAAAAGAGCATTTGCATTGTGTGTTGGTAAAGAACAGCAGAAACAAACATTTGGGAAGATTTATGAAATTTTCTCCTGTTGGAGATGTGATTACCAATAGGTCAATTTACTCTTTTTCTTGGGACATTATTTATGGATGATTTTTCCTTTTCCTTCAGATGTCTCATTTTCTCAGTCATCTTCAGATTCTTTAGTTGGATGTTCTCATTCTTCTGGAAAGACAAAACCAGAACCCTGCCCCAACCCTAACTTTTGGGAGGTTCCCTTTTGGCAAGTTATGTCTGATCAAATGAAAAGCATTTGTTATTTTGTAAGCTAGTTTAGATTGAAGTTCTGTTTGATGAACTGTCACCTCTTCTAATCAAGAGGTCTCTCTTGTTTGAATCTAATCTTTATAGTATTTGCTTTCTGTTTTCTCATGAAATTTTTGTTTTATCTTCTAAAGTTGTTCTATCATACAGAGCAGTACAGTTTTTAAAAATAGGCATTAGGTCTTTTAATTGTTCTGAGAAGGAGTTTTCCCAATTGTGAACGGGAATGATTGTACCAAATTTGATACAGGGGCCTGTGAGAGGATCCCTAAGGCATTTTCCAATTGTAAAGGGTTATGTTGGACTGATAAGCACAGACAGGAAATTTGCTCTCTCTCTTGCGTGGTGGTTAGAGATCTGATCATACCTCCTGCATCTCCAGGGCATAAGACCGAGGTATCTCTCTACCTTTATTGTGTAAGTAACAAATATTTATTACCCAAATAAATATTTGTTATCTTTTATTCTTGGCTCTCATGGACTTCTTTACTTATGCTTACAGAGAGGCATTCTGTTTGGATTTTTCTTAGAAAAAAAAGTTTTTCTAGGAATGCTCTGCTTGCAATCTCTTTTTAAGTGACCTTGTTTACTGCAATTAAGAAACCTGACTTGATGTTTCTTCATGCCTCTGGAAATCACCTCTTGTATCCAAGCATTATCAAGGATATGAAATGCAATATTGACTATATCTTGGATCCATTCCTCTATAGATGCTGATCTTGCCTTTAAAGGCCTAATTACTCGTTTACATTGTGAATTAGTATTTTCAAAAGCCAGAGATTCAATTGCTATTTGCCTAGCTTCTGAATTTTGTATCATTCTATTTACTGCTTAAGTCAATCTTTGTAAAAAAAAAAATCAGTGATGGTTTCTTTTGCGTCCTGTATAACTTTAGTAAATGACTCAGTTCTTTTTCTAACTCCTTCAATTCTGTCCCAAGCATTCAAAGCTGCTGCAAAGAGCCAAGGTGTGGTCATCATATATAGACTGTCTTTGTACATCAGCATAATCACCCTCTCCAAGAAGTTGGTTTTGGGATACTTCAAAATTCAATTTCAACCACTAGCCCTACTTGGTTGTTCAATGGTCCTAGCCTCATCTTTCCACCAGGTCCTCCACCCTAGTTGAGGACCAGGCTATAATCAAGTCTCTCCAATATTGTGTGATAATTCTGTTACAAGTTGACCATGAGTTTAACATCTGCTTCACAAAAGGTAGATGCATACTTTATGAGACTATCACTTCCTTAAATCTTTTGAAATCTAGCATTTATACAGGAGTACAGTCAGCTCTTGCTTAGTCTTCGAAAGACCTGTCATTTGGAAGTTCCTTTAAGGTAACTGGATAAATTAAGGTTGGTTGTTTAAAAACCTTGGGCTGTTCTTCTATAACCTTAAAATGTAATGTAAAATGTAAAACCAATACTGAGATTGGTTCTCCTTTAAATTCCTCTGGATCTGAATATCTCTATCATCTGTTTTAATGGGTTTTTCTAAGACTTGTATTTTGACAGTCATATCAACCAACTTTTCTAGGGATAAAATAAGAATGATCAAACCAATAATGTCTATAATTGACATTACATAAATCCTATCTATCTAAGTTAATTATCCCCTCATATAACTGTTCTATTTTTAAATCACCCATTGTGTAATTATACAGAGACCTAACTCCCTCCATCATAATAGTGTTTCCCATTTTTAAGTGGGAAAAAACTCTCTCTTCTTAAACTGAATTCCAAACTTTAAGAATTCCCAGTTGTCTCACCAAATCTGCTGATGGTGTCGGTGAAGATGACAGTGAAGATGTTGGTGAAGTGTGAGGCTGACTTCTGCTGCACAGATCAGTAGAAGTCTGAGTGGGTCTTCAAGGCAGCTACCTAGTTTGGCAGCAGTCCTGGGTAAGCCCACAATCCGCGGTAGAGGAAGCTCCCTGTCTGAAAAACGCACACATGGGATTGTGGGGCAGAAGCACATGTGGCAGGAACTACCAAAAGACAGAGCTGGCTGGTGGTGAGGGGCTAACTCAGGGAGCATTTGGAGCCCAAGTACCTGTGACTTTGCTACAAAGAGGCTGCAACCGAAAAATCCTGGACTGGGGAAAGAAAAGGAAAACCTAGCCTGTAGTACCATGCCTCTGGCCCTGGGCAGCACCAGCTGTGCCAGTGGCTGCAATACCCCACACTAATGGCTTTTGTAGGAGTTTGTGCCCCAAAAGTTGGATGCCAGATGAAGCATGATCCTAATTGGTCTTATCAATAAAAACCTGGAGTCAGATATAGGGGTAAAAGCTTAAAGATCAGAGAAGCTAAGGAGCAGTGACAGTCACTTCTTACCAATTTGATTCCTCTGACCCAAAAGGGTGAGCTCCTGTCTAAAACCTGCCTTATCACTTCCTGTCTCATGAAGTGTTGTCACTTCCTGTGTCCTCTCTGTACAGACCCCCAGACCTCTATAGTTAACTAGTGGCTAGCTTTGGCCTCTGATTTCCAGGCAAGCTTTATTTGTCAGAACTCAAAGAAAATATCACAACACAGAAAAGGGGAATTCTAAGTAGGAATTTCCCCTGATTTCAATAGGTTTTTCATTCTGGTGGAATAAAAGTAGGTTTCATCTAATCATAAGCCCCTTGAGTACAGTTAAGTTTTGTTTACTTCTACAGCCCCTAATTTATATACATAATCCAAGGTTTAATTTTAAAAATATATTCTTAGTGAATAAAACTCCCACAGAAATAGTTCAGCCTGGTTTGTGTAAATGTAGCTGATGGTGTTACATTATGGTTTTGAATTTACTCATTTTTTGGGCCAGCTATTAACTATACACTGGGGTATTGAAAATAAAATGATGTATTTTCAAAAATTTCCATGTGTAATATTTACATGTTAGAAATATCTAGATTGAAAAAACACTACTCATTGTATGTATGCATATATACACAGACATACATGCATATGCACATATATGTATATACATATATATGTTG
The DNA here is from genome assembly GCA_004026605.1 of Ondatra zibethicus. Lineage (NCBI taxonomy): Eukaryota > Metazoa > Chordata > Mammalia > Rodentia > Cricetidae > Ondatra > Ondatra zibethicus. The sequence continues at coordinate 135,220 of PVIU01002489.1, read as the reverse complement.
AAAATGAAGTGATATTTCTTCAAAACTGTAATATTTATATGTTAGGAATCTTTGGATTCCTGAAAAAATCCTACTCATTTACATGTATGTGTATGTGTGTGTGTGTTTGCTGTGGTTCAACTGACAATCTCTAGGCTGACCCACGGGAATCACATATTCTATTGGAGAAAACCCAACTTGCAAAGCTTTGGGAACATTTGCCTTTGGAATGGTTGCTGTCATTTCTGTAAAACCCTTGTGAGACCATGTGCTCACCTTTCCACAGTGGGATTCGTCCCAAATAACTCTAGCAGTGCATTAATCATTATCGGGCGTAACTCCCTAATGTACTGTTACACTGTATGACTTTTCATTTGGCTGTAAAATCTTGATATATAGAATATATACTGGATGCCTTGAATTCTCGAAAGTCCCCAAAGAAAGGAAATTCTTCTCACTTGGACATCAGCAGAAACAAAGCTGCCACTTAGCCTGGAGGCTGGAAATACCAGGTTCTGGGTTTTATACTACCAGTTTCCCCTTTGATCTGGGCACCTTAGATGTTATCTCTAGGGCTAAGAGATTCGCTTTATTTAAGCTTTATTGACAAAAATAACAATGCAGATCAAGTGCCATCCACTTATTCCTGCAGTTTATGCTGGTTGCCATGGCTTCCACAAACACTGGGTTCCAGGCTGCCACTGGAAAGGAAGTACTTAGAGACTGCACAGCAGCACTTTGTTTTCCTTCAGTCTTTCCCTACATTTCTCAACTACAGCTTCTAGCTTAACTAACCACACACATGTACTTCACTCACCCCTCTTAGAAATCGTAGCTCTTTCCTTTATTTACCCTGGTCAGATATGCCCAGGTGTTTCACAGCCACACCCCTTCTGAGACCTAAGTAAGCTAACAGGCACCCACGTTGTGCGGCCTTATCTGACTTCTTGGCCCTGTGAAATGCATGCCTGAAATGCTATTGTCCAAGAATTGTTAATTGTCTGTGTTTGGGTACGTAAACTGGAAATCTTGTGGAATCAAGGGAGAGCATCAATAGAGCATTGGAGAGAATATTGAAAAATGAATGAAACGTGTTGAGAAGAGTCATTCTCATGAGTGAGCCGAATCATTCCTTGTATCCTCAGGCCCCGTTTAGTCAGTTTTCACTTGTTGTTGCATTTCTTCTGGATTCTGAGAGGTTTAGGGGGCTGGCACCCTAATAAACCTCTATATGGATTCATTTAAACTTCACAGTTGTGGCTTTTATGGAGACCAAGGAACAAGAAACAAGGGGCTTTTGTCACTTTCAAGGTAAGAATGCTGATTTTCATCCGCTTCTGTTGAGGAGCGTGAATATGGCTACAGGATAGGAAGGTGACTATTGCATGGATACGGGTAAGCCTCTGGTCCTAATGAGAACCTGCACAATTTCATACATGAAGAGAAAATGTAAGGACGTTCACTTATGTCCAGTTGTCTTTTCTTCTATTGACATGCTAGACCCAAGTGCACTAGCATAACCATTGAGCATTCTGAAGCTTTCTGGAGTTTAGTACCTGTCTTTAGTGTTATTCAGGATTTATCAGTTCTATATGTGTGTGCCTATTTATTTGTGAACATATTTAAATTATACAATATAAAAATAGACTTTATATACTTCCTTTTATTATAATTAATACACATATAAAGTGTCTTAGTTAGGGTTTCTATTGCTGTGAAGAGACACCATGACCGCAGCAACTCTTTTAAAGGAAAACGTTTAATTGGGCCTGGCTTAAAGTTTGGAGGTTTACTCCATCAGCATCATGGCAGAAGCATTGTGGCATGCAGGCAGACAGGGTGCTGAGAAGGAGTTGAATGTTCTACATCTTGATCCACAGGCAGTAGAAAGAGAATCTTAAACAGTGGCTTGGCTTGAGCATCTGAGACCTCAAACCTGTCCCCAGTGACAGACCTCTTCTGACAAAGTCATAATTAGTCCAACAAATCCAACCATCACAACAGTGCCAGTCCATCTGGGTCTATGGGACCAATTTCATTCAAGCTATCACAAAAAGGTATATTTTTAACTATCTGGCTGTTATGGGTAAAATCTAAAAATCTCTTTTTTTTTCCTTAGGAGTATTGTGAGGAAATATGTATTGAGTTGCGACAAGTCAGTGAGATAAGCTACCTGCATCATTGAAATAACTGTTCAATAATATCAACTGGAGATATTATGACCCATTTCTTCTTCTCTAAGGCTATGGATGCTAGGCAGTGTAATGAGGTGAAAATGACAATGTCTTATGATGATGGCATGGACATAAGACAATGAATGGGTGGGCGGGGATCTCAAATGTTGGGTGGTAAAAATGATAGTTATATTTTTTGACTAAGCATATCACAAATATTAAAATAAAATAAGACATTATAAATTTGATGGCCTTATGATTCTTATAATTAAAAGAATGTTAAGTGGTACAAAGTACTATGATTTACTATTAGTGCTAAGATAATTCAACTCTGATTCTTTGTTTTAAGATGGAATATTCCAGAAATTGATGAAGATCAATGCAATAGGAGAAATTAACACAATGAAAGAAGGGAAAATGAATGGAAAGTAATGGAAAAAGATTTTAGTGAATGAGATCTAAATTGCTCATGAGTTGGTCCTTCAAAGCAGTGGAAAGAAGAAAAGGTGGGGTGAAAGCAATACCTGTGAGACATTTGTTAGATTTGGAGCATCTGATGTTGGTATCATATTTAGATGACGTTTTCAAAAGAAAAATTATAAATTGGGTTATTTGATGAAAATAGACCTATATACATAAGGTTAGAAGTATAGAAAGACCAGAAAAGTTAGCAAACACAACTGCTGAGGAAATCTAGAGAGAATGTCCACCCACAACTGGAGAGATGACTGAGAAGAGACTAGAAAAAGCACTGACCCAAGGCCAGAGAATCCTCTATGGGAGACAGGCAGGTGGTGGAACAGTACTGGACAGTCCACTGGGGCAGAAGGATAGAGTACTGACGTGTGAATATAAAGTTGAATAATGTGGACCAGAGAGAGTGCTGACATAGGCTTGGATAGCCCACTGAGGACAACAGAGATTGCTGGCATAGGCTTGGATAGCCCACTGAGGACAACAGAGAGTACTGGCATGGGGTGGTGGCCTGACTAGAGAACTAGGTGCATTTAGGAACCCTGAAGAAATGATGTCACCAGTTAAGAGCACTGACTGCTCTTCTAGAGGACCCAGGTTCAATTCCCAGCACCCACATGGCAGCTCACAACTGTCTGAAGATCCAGTAGCAGGGGATCTGACACCTTCACACCAATGCACATAAACTAAAGTTAAATAAAGCATAAAAAATAAAAAACAAAAACAAAAACAAACAAACAAAAAGAAATGGTGTCACCAATTTGTGCTGTTGTTAGCTTCTTATGTAGTGATATCAGCATGATTATTTATTTTTTAGCCAAATGCGAGTGGAAATACCCTGGACATATAGATTTTTAGAGGGCTTCATGAAGTTTACATAATTGTAGATCAAAGGAAATCCAGAAATAAATGCATTTTTTCCAAGTGCATTGGTGGAACATCATGTAGGTAGGTCAGAGAAAACTATGAACTCACTGTTGCAGGTCTCATATGCTAACTGGTGACATTATTAGCTTCTCTGTTGGTAGGATCCAGTGGTCTACTAAGTCGGTACATTCAAAAGCTTTTGCTTAATAGACATAAATATGTTAAAACAAATACTTGTGGGTAATGAATAGCTATAAAGAGGATTAAGGACAGACCAAGATACTGTGACTTCCAACTCTTTACAATCATGAAGTTACAATCAGTCAGTTAGCTAGTGTGAGTGTGGGTGTGGGTGTTTCTGGGAACCATAGTTAATAAACAGTTAAAAATATTTTCATAATCCATAAAATATTCTGATTTACCCAGAATGCAACACCAGGTCAATGTAAAGAAAATATACTATAAAACATGTATTATGGTACAAGGGAGGTCAATACCTGAATCCAGATCTAGTGCTGTGCAGAAAGCATTGAAGACTCAGCTCTAGACTCTGTGTGGGGTGAATGACCCACCCCACCACTTATACTCAAGGCTTGCTCAATCCCTGCTCAAAAAGCCCTTCTAATCAGTTCTGCTTATATTCAGGTAAATAATAATTCATGATCAACAATTTTCTATATTACTACTACTACTACTACTAATTGTTTTAAATTTAAAAGTATACATCCTTAAACAGAAAAAAATACCTTCAACTTCTTGATTCTACGTACTTCATGCCCAAGGCTACTAAGCAGAAAGATGGGAGACAAGTCAAGTAGAAATCATACTAGCAGCATTGGGGACCACAGGGACTCAAGAGGTGTCACAAGTCAGAAGACATCCCCTGTAAGTTAGCATTAGTGTGTGTGCGTTGGGGGGGGTAGTGTGTTGAGTGTGCGGTGTACCATTAAGAAAACTAAGCCTGTGACTTACTTTTAGTTTCATCATGCTTTGATTTTTCCCAGCTTTACTAATAAAGATGGATAAAGTATAGGCGGTAGTTATATTTTCCTGCAGTCCCTCTAACATTTGAGGATATTCAGGCAGAAGATAGCTGCCAAAACCCCTGCTGCACTCAGCATCCTTGCGGTGAACGCAACACTGTTTCTAGTTCAGGCGACTGTATCTAGATGGAACGTTGAAGAAGCAGCAACATACTGTTTCTTTTTTGTCTGTAATACTTGTTGAAGCACCCTTTTCAAGAGTGACTACTTCAGTCTGTGTATGTTTGCCCGTCTACATTTCCTTCTTAGTGCTTTATCACTAAGAAACTCATGTTGTATCTTGGAAAGGATTCTCCTGTCATTCCAAAGCTTCAACATAAAAACAAGCTTAAAATAAAGAATCACCTTTCTGGAAGTGCTAAAATACTCAGAAGTAGAACAATAATTTCCTTTGAAAAATGGTCCGGGGCTGTTGAGATGCCTCAGCAGATAAAAAACATTTGTCTGTTTTTGGCTCCTGAAACTCAAACGAAAGTGAAGAGAGATAATCAACTCGACAGCATGGTCTTCTGACTTCTATACATGTGACTTTACGTGCAGTCACATACACACACCTTTACAAAAATTACAAGATATCCACACACTCCCACCAATATAGAAAAAGAGAAAAATAGTCCAGAAAGACAGTCCTTTAAGACTGTGATACAGTTGCGGAAGTGTAACTTCACAGCTGATGGCTTCTGTTGGAGGTGGAGGTGGAGGAATAACTGGCGTGGGTGTGGGGTGGAGGTGGGGGGTGGGTGTTTGGGTGCAGCACAAATTAGACTCGTCTTACTCTCTTTCCGGGAGAATGCTAGTGTGCGAGGGCGACTCTGGGAGGAGTGGGAGCTAAGTTGAATTAGGGTTAATTGTATGACATTTCCAAATCATTAATAAAAATATGATGCTGGGAATAAGAAAGAGAAAAAAGCCCCAGGAAAATGTAAAAGCAAAGTTAAAAGAGAAAGATGAACAATAAAAACATCAACAATGGTCTCTTGGTTTCCTGCAATCTCTAGCTACTGTTCACTTCTCATGGTAGTTCATTTTCTGGAGAGCCCCATGATCCTGAAGTCTTATGAAGTTCCAGGACTTAATCTTTGAAGGGAAGGCATTCCATCCATTCTGTGGTCATGGAATTTTTGTTGTCCTCTCTTGTGAGGTGCAGACGTGTATCTGCAGTTCTTAACTTTTCAGCTGCCCCATGAAATAACTGAAAACCCCCAAACCTGATTTTTAACTGTTTCCTTTTGAGCGTTTTTACTTGCATTTCTTTTCATTTTGTTTTCTGGTGCGAAATCTTTCTTCACTATGCCTTCTCCATCTCCTTTGGTTGTGTTGAGAGATTAGCTCATCCTCAGGGCTAGCAGAATGTAAACAGCTTGCTGCTCATGTCATTCTCCATACAAACCAGACTGGGCCTGGTCATTACTCCCTTGCTAGGTTCCCAGTATTGTTCTTGTCTACATCCTTACCCACCTATTTCTACCATTTGATACACTTGCACACCCAGCAGAAAACAACTTCTGACACTGTTATGAGTTTGGCTGCTCATCTCTTTCTGGACACACTTTTACTCAGAATCCCATGCTCTTCTTGTGTAGCCTTATGGTCTCTCCATGTGGTGCTCTGCATTTACTGTCCCTTCACACCTGACACTTTGCTCTGACATCTTTGTGACTTTCACCCTCCCTCTCCTCAGGCAGACTTCAATGCCAACTATACAGCCATGACTACCTGGCCCCTCTTCTGAAACTAGGCTTCACTTCTCTGCCACACCATGACATACCATCCTCATATTGTGGCATATTTCCTTCTTTGTTCTTACCATTACTTTGTATGTCATCAACATTTAATATTTTCCTTAATTTTTTCTGTAAGTCCCCCAGTGGAACACACATTCTTAAAGATCTAGAATGAGTTTTGTTCTCTAGTCACTGTGCAGCATACACAGGGCTGCATCAGATCTGAGGAGCAGGGCACCCTAGATATGAACACACACCCATGCCCATCTCTCATGCAGTGTTGTGTTTGCATACAGCTATGTCTACCTTCTTGAAGACTTGACATCAACCATGAACACCCATATACCTCACATGACGCCTATACATCTGCCCTTGTTAGGGTTTCTATTGCTGTGAAGAAGACACTATGACCCAAATGAAGCCCGGGTGAAAAGGAATTTTGCCTTACACTTCCATATCATGGTCTATCATTGAAGGAAGTCAAGATAGGAACTCAATAGGGTAGGAACCAAGAGCCAGGAGCTGATATAGAGGAGGCCATGGAGAAGTACTCATTACTGGCTTGTTCCTCAAGGCTATTTCTGTCTGCTTTCTTATAGAACTTAGGAGTACTAATCCAGGCAAAGCACGATCCACAATGGGCTGGGTTCTCCCTCACCAATCACTAATTAAGAAAATGACTTACAGCAGGATCTCACGGAAGAATTTTCTTAAACAAGGCTATCTCCTTTCCCAGGGACTTTAGCTTGTGTCAAGTTGACATAAAACTAGCCAGCACAGCCGGCAAATGGTTGTACTTTTGTTTTTGAAACATGGATAACAATGTCTACATGTATTTGAAGTAAATTCATTTTTTGGTTTATCTGTTGGTGGCTAAATCTATAAAAAGACTACTGATAGAGGCCCACCGTGTTTTGTTCTCACCTGTATCCCAAGGCCCATTATACTGCTTGAATAAACATAACTGGTGTTAACCTTAAATCATTTGTCTCTGCTGAAGAAGTAAGGTCTTCTCCTAGTCTGCTAAAGAATGCGAGCATTCAACTTATGTCTTTGATTTGAAGTGCTGGTCCTGATAACCAGCTCTTGCCAAGCAGTCTGACTGCCATTTGTTCTTGCATTGAGCTTCATGAACTGCTTTTTCTTCTTGATTCCTTCAATTTGTGCTGAAATGGTTGCCTGTCACCCAGTGTTAGTGCTTAGAGGAAAGCATGTCAGTCCTTTTCCAGGGCGCATTCCTGGCACAGGTTTTAGGCACAGATGTTATCTGTATATAAAATGTTGTCAGCTTCAGTTTCCCCAGGCTTTTAAATCAGCAAAATAATAATATTCCAGGGACCCCTTTGTTCACTACCAACCCCTGCTCTTCTCTGCTGTTCTATAGTGGTTTCCCTTCTTATTACATTAAGATTTCCCTCTGAAGGCCTTTCTTGCAGATATGACTCTTCTTGCTAATGTAAAATCTTGAGGAAAAAACTCTTTCCATTCAGCCAAAACAAAACAAACAAACAAAAAAAAACATGAATGTTGAGACTGACCTGAGAGAAGCTAGCTCACAGCCCATATCACAGACTCTGTGCTGCTTCTTATGAGCAGTTTCAAACATTGTCCTTGGTTCAGGCCTCCTGAGCTTTGATTTGACTGCCCCTGATTATCACATGAGAGAACAGAGATCACACTCTGAAAACAGGCCTCACCATCTGCCCCTGCTGCTTATGGAAAGTCTTTCATTCTGTTTTGTTAGAGCCACAAAGATATGGACCCAAGATTATTTTCAATCTAGTGGCCAGTAAATTTGTTTCAGGTGACTGAATGATATTGTTTAGCTTATGTCTGAATATCTGGCTCTTTGAAAGGAGCAGAGATTCCTTGCTGAGCCATATGAACACAAGAACTCTTTTGACCCTGGTTTTCTTTCCAAGAATTTTTTTTTAGTTGTAAAAGTTGAAACACGGACTTTAATGAACAGCATGCAACTGAACTACTGAACTCAGTCTCAAATTGTGCAGGGATGATGAGGATGAGGGCTACAGCCAGAGTTCAGGAGACTCAAGTGTATGAATCAGCTTCTTATTTCTGTAAAAAAAAGATAGCAGAAGTGAATCATCCTAGGGAGAGGAAAGGTTTAGTTTGGTTCCCAGTTTCACAAGGTTCAGTCGACCTTCCTTTCGCCCATTGAAGTCAGCATCACCTTGATTCACAGTGGGGACACAGGCCATCCTAGAGAATACTCTAGCCTTATGGTGCACAGGAAACAGAGAAGAGGCTGTTTGGTTGGGTATTCCATAAAAGCTTTCAAGAGCATATCTCCCCTGACCATGTGACTTACTTCCTACCACTTCGCTCCATCTCTTAAGAGGTCCATAACCTTCTAACTATCAGAGACCGAGGACCGAGTCTTTTTATTTTGTTTCTGCTTTTGTTTTTCAAGACAGAGTTTCTCTGTGTAACAGCCCAAGCTCTTCTAGAACTATCTCTGTAGACCAGGCTGGCCTTGAACTCACAGAGATCCACCTGCTTCTGCCTCCTGAGTCCTGGGATTAAATGTGTGTGCCATCACCAGCCAGCTCTGAGGACCAAGTCTTAAACACAAGCTGATCCAAGCTACAGAATGGGACATGAAAAGTTACCCAGGCAAAGTAGTTGGAAGAGTTTGGTTCATGTCATGGCTAGAATCATGGATTCATGCCCTGAAACTTTGATTTCAACTACTGGTTATTTCATAAAGGCTCTGGAGGCTTTCAGAGATGGGGCCCAATTGGTAGCAGTGGTTCACAGTAGGAGCAGGTCTTTGAAGGATATCTGAGCTTTTATTTCTGGCCTGCTTTGTCTGCTTCTGAATCTGCCACAAGAGGATACTATACCACATACTCCTCTGACTGAGAAATTCTTCACACCAGCAGGGCTTGATTGATCATTGTTCAGGGGGCAATTGGTTTCACTTGCCATCAAGTATGTTTGACACCGCTGCTCTCTACTTCCACTGAGGAACTAGTTGCTTGGGATTTTCTGCAGTTTCTGGCAGGTCCGTTTGACAAGAAGAGAGGTCTCCTGGACCTAAGAGCTAGGCTGCAGGACTCCTGTGCTAAGTCCTCCTGGTGCACTGGAGTTCTTCAAATCCTTTACCTTTTATGAAAATGCAGTTTTCACCTCCCTTACCATTGCACAGAACAAACCTTCTCGAAGTTGAACAGTGGTTTACCATCCAAATTTATGGTTTTTTTTAAAGTGATTTTTTCATGTGTCAGTGCGTGTAATTTAATCAAGATTCCGGGAGAACGACAGGGGAGAGGACTATGTTTTGTAAAAAAGAACGCTCACTGAGGCGAAAGCAAGGGACTTGACTCTTAAGTGGCAACATCTACGGAGATAGAATCTAGGTTCTATGGGTCACGGGGTCTCCAAATTGGCATCAGTCTCATCCTGTGCTTGGCCTCTCCATCCTGAGATGCTGTTGGTTGTAGCTAAAGCTTCTGTTGCTTAATGATGTGGGGAAGCTATGGAAAACCGCTGGTGAATTGCATGTGGTTATATAGTTTTATCAAAGCGATATGTGACCAAAAGTGTTTTTAAAAGGTCCAACTTCAGTTCTTTCCTTCCTCCTCTGAACTCAGAACCACAGGGACAGTTCTATTAAGCCTACATAATAATTCTCTCCTCTTCCCCTTTGTTTCTCTTGCCTTCCTAACTATTTTAAGATCTGAAATTCATAGGCTATATTTCTTTGTATGTTATTGCTATGGATTTATTTATATTTTACTTACATATTTTAGGAGTAGCAGTTTCTCTTTAGGACTATTTAATGATGAATAATGTTGAATACAAATTACTTATGTTAATACAGTATCACATACAAATTAGGTAAAATTGAGCATAGTTTGTATAATAAGCATATAATACAACTTGAAAATTCATATCCAAGAAAAATTTAAAAACATATCCACATAAGAACTTGCACAAAACCTTACAGAAAGATATTATAACAGCATACGTTATAATAGTCATTGCAACAAACAAATGTCCATCAATATATACGTCATAAGCAGGTGTAGTGTTTGTTTGTCTATCTACCTATCTATCTGTCTGTCTATCATATATCTGTCTATTTATCCATCTATCTATCTCTCAAATGGGATATTATAAAGCCACAAAAATGCAAGGAGTTGCTGTGGTATAGTACTAGTAAACTTTACCAGCAATATACTGTGTGAAAGAAGCAAATCACCAAGGATTACCTGATATAAAGCCCATTTGTATTTAGTGCTAAGAACAAACAAATCCAAGGAGATTAGCTGTAGATTTATGTGGGGAGTATAGGATGTGATCATTTTTTACTGTTTGTGGATCATTATTGCTTTTGAGGGTTGATGAAACTTTTCAGGGATTAAGTTGTATTATAGCTACACAATTTTGTGAATTTAATGGTATTTTAATTGCAACGCTGACATTAAAAAAGATAGTTATATTGTATATCTGCTCTGGTGGTTTGAAAGAAAATGGCCCCCAAAAGAGGTGGCACTATTAGGAGGTGTGGCTGTTTTGGAATAAGGATGACATTGTTGGAGAAAGTGTGCCATCGTGGAGGTGGGCTTTGAGGTCTCATATGTGCTCATTCAGTGGGACAGACCACTTTCTATTGCCTGGACAAGACGTAGGACTCTCAGCTATGTCTAGCACCATTTCTGCCTGCAAACTGCCATGACCTGCCCTGAGGGTAATGGACTAAACCTCTGAAGCTTCAAGTCATCCCAGTTGAATGTTTTCCTTTAAACAAGTTTCTCTGGTCATCACAGCAATGGAAACTCTAAGTGAGATATCTTTTTAAATGAGAAGAAAATAACTGCTTGCTTTAATTTAAATTATAAATGAAAGATAAACACTAGAGCTATATTCCAAGCAGATTTATGGATCTTTTGGGAAATGAAGTTTAGGAAAATGTCACAGAAGCTAGACAACATTGATCTCTAATTAAGTGCACAAACCAAATGTGTACATTTTAGTTAAAATATGAATTTTAAATTCAGGGATTAATTAATATCTCACATATTAATTATATCTCAAATATTGATGTAATTGCAAAAATATTTAATTTCATTTTAGTCAAGTTTGGAGGTTGTTTTTAATTAAAGGGTGCGTTTATAGTATGAAATTGCCATTTCCCTAAAGAGTCTCTGAGGAGAAAAATTCTATTTTACAACTTTAATTGATAGATCACATTTTTTTTTTCTAGAGAGAAGTTGTCTGTGCATATAATTAAACACTGTGCTCATGTATTTAGAGGGAATAAAAATGATTTTTGTCATTTTTCTTCTGAAATTACCCAAGTGAAAGCCACTTGCTCACTTGACACTAGCAGTTAGAATTAAACCCTGTGTTTGCTTTTTGCTGGAACAGTACCAGGACCCCGAACCAAGAGAGTGTGTGACTCTTAGGGGGATGGAGCAGTGTAGGGGGTGTCTGTCACTATATTAGCCTAGAGTTATTATAGTTATTGCTCCAGTTCAGACATTTTGCCAAGGAGCCAAATTAAAATTTGGACATTTGTTCATATTTTGATCTTGGAGATTTGCAAAATGATGGAGTGGATACTGGAAGAGCTTTGGGTACTCTGGGGGCTCCTGTGTCGTCATGGGGATGCTGCTCAGTTAGTGGATGTAAAATGAAGCTACTGGTAAATATTTTTAAGGTCTAAAAGGCAAAATGTACTAGAAGCATTATCACCTTAATACGGGGCGGGGGGGGGGGAGCAAACACTAGACTCTATCCATTCTTCTACAAGGGACTCTTATTTTTCCAGACAACCTCACTTCGTGTAAATCAGATCCTAAAGGTCTAAAAGTGTCCGAAACTCAAAATGATCTGTGAAAGCACAGTCAAACAAAATGATTACAGGAAAAATAACCAGACGGTTTCAAATCCTAATTAGGAGGAAAAGATAACCTATGCTGACTAGGCTCTCAGGGTTTCAGAGTCCTAGGAGCTAAGCTCACTGCAGCTCTGCCAGATTCCCTTTGCTTCTCTTTGGTTAGTCTTCCACACCTCCCCTGTCCACACAGCAATTTTTCACGAAGCACACTGTCTTCTGTCACTTATAGAGCAGGTCACACTGCTAAGGTCTAATGGTTGCTGCACTGGCAGATTTTGTTTACATTATTTGCATGTGATCCAGTAACATCTAATAATTGCCACAGAAAGATTTCCAGGGCCTATGGGTAAAAACTTCCTTTAGTCTCCTCAAATAAATTCCAGAAGACACACTCAACTCACAAGCAGCCCTATGTTCACTGAGAACTAAGAGAGACCAATATTGGAACAAGTAATTATGGAAGCTGGGCAGAGCTCAGAGCCCAGACTGAAGCGTTCATGTCTTATTGTAACCCATACTAAGTCATGCAAGTCCTCTTCCTGCAGCTGATTTGCAGGATTGGAAGATAATCCCTTCACTGCAAAGGCAGCTTGAATTTGACTTTATTTTGTTTCTGTAACCAAAAATATATTGAGATAGTTAAGAGTGATATGTTTTTATGTCATGGATACTGCTACGTTGTTTTGTAAAAGGCTGAACTTTATTTCTTCATTATGATAGTGATGAGATGAAATAAAACATTTAAGAAGTTAAAAGTTCACTCTAAACATGGGGACCAATGAATGCAGAGTGAATCACAGCAATGTTGCTGTGATTGTTTTGGGCTAAATGCAGTAAACATTTTTTTTTCTGGTAAAATACAGTGTTTACTACCAGGATTAAAGAAATAATCTATCTTTATGCTGTGATATGATGTCACCTTTAACTGAGTTTCCTTAAGAGGTTTTATTTTTCTGTTTTTCATCTTGTCATAAAGAGGAAATTGTTAAGGGTTTGGCAAAAATGGAAATTAATCATATGACGATGAATTACAGTAGAGTATTTTTTTGTCAGGATTCTCTAAAACAGTGGTTCTCAACCTTTCTAATGCTTTGAGCCATTAATACAGTTCCTCATGTTGTGGTGACCCTCAACCACAAATTACTTTTGTTGCTACTTCATAACTGTAATATTGCTACTGTTATGAATTGTAATGTAAATATCTGATATGCAGGATATCTGATATGTGACCCCCATGAAAGGTTTGGGGTTGACTTTCCCAAGGGATCAAGACCCAGAGGTTGAGAACCACTGCTCTAAAGGAACAGGAGTGATAGACTGAATATGTGTAAGTATGTATATATTAATGTATATATTTATGTATGTATAAAGGGGATTTATTAGGGTAGCTAACAGTCTGTGGTCTGAGTAGCCCAACAATAGCTGTTTCCTGACAGAAAGGCCAAGCATCTGGTCGTTGTTTATGAGCCTGGATATCTCAGTAGAACCAGGCTGGTGCGTGAGTACCAGGAAAGTTCCAGAGTGCTTCCAATGTTCAGTCTACACTGATATCTTGAGAAGTAGGTTCTAACACCAGAGATGGGATGCCTCAGCAAGAGGATAGATGAATTTTCCAGAGAGTGTGAGAGCAATGATACCAAAAGCTTTTGTTCCATGTTCCTTTATGTGGGCTACAATCAAAAATGTTGGTGCAGATTTAAGGAGGATATTCCCACCTTAAATGCAACGATCAAGGAAATCCATCACAAGTGTATCTGCTTGGGTTTTAGTTAATTCAAGGTGTAGTGTAGTTGACAACCAATATTAGCCATCATACTTGTTAAACAAATATTGTTAAAATGTGTTTTCATTCAAAATAAATCCAAAATATACAACATGAAATACAACACAATACATCATGTTTTTTTTATGCCATCATCTCTGAAATGTAATGAGAGTGTGGTTTATGTTCACAGGCTTTCAGTTCAATACCACACGGTAACTACTTGTGGCGTTCAGTACAGAATAACTTGGATGGTAGGTGTTGATTTGCTCCCTGGGTGGTTGATGTTAGTACCATTGGGCTGCTGAGTCTGCATATACTTTTACACAGGGATAAGTCTCTTCCTGGCTGGGGGAGGCCTCCATTTGCTTCCAATTCTGCCCTGTCACTTCATTCAGCCACTGAGTCCATCCATTGTGGTGTGAACATTTCCATTATTCAGTCTTGATTTCATAATGACGCATTTTATAATCTATCTTCTTTGTTGGAATGTTCTGTTTCAAGAGAACTTGCAATAGCGTTAGGTATGTTTTATGAAAGCTCTTTAAGCTGTTCTTTAAGATCTTTAAGTCTGATGATTACAATGTATGGTTCTAACATTCTCTTAGATGGCCATCTGTTTTTTCTTTCAGTTTTCAGTAAACCCTAATTTTTATTGGCTCTTTTCTTTGTATTTATTATTCTATAATACTCTTGATCTCAATAATATTCACATATTTATACACATGTGCATTTGGGCTATAAGAATTACATAACTTCTAGGGTGTAATGCTTTCCTAAATATAGATGTCACTGAGCAATGGTGCTTTTTTTTGACAAGGGGAGGGATCTTTAAAAAGTGACGAGTATTCCCAGAGATTCTAAATGTCATGAATTTTCTGTTTAGTGACATTTACTACTTGCTTACAGCTTACTTGGTGGAGGGTGGTTCTGTCTCCATCCAGTGGTTGCATGAGCCTGGCTCATCTGCTCTCTGCTTATAGGTTGGAGGTGGTGGCCTATGCATCCTTTCTCTGTTTACAGGTGGGACATGAAGCCTTTCTTCTATTATAGTCATGTAGTCCATCCCCTATTGTACCCTTCTACCTTTCTATTTCTGCAGGGTCTAATGTTGAACGTGTAAGTAGGACCAGGGAATTCTATAATGCCTGGAGTGGAATTTATTACTGATTTTTCAGCATTGCTCTTCCCTTTACACTTTAGCAACACATTGTTCTCTAAAATATAGGGAAAATAAGATAAATAAGATTGGGGGACCCTTGGAGAGATCAGGAATTCAAGGAACATAATAAAACATAATAAAAACATAATAAAAGCAATATACAACCAGCTGAAAGCCAAACTCAAATTAAATGGAGAGAACCTCAAAGCGATTCCTCTAAAATAAGAAACAAGACTCTCTTCATATCTATTCAATATAGTACTAAAAGTTCTTGCTAGAGAAATTGGACAGCAAAAAGAGATCAAATTGATACAAATTGGAAAGGAAGAGTCAAACTTTTGCTATTTGCACATGATATGATAGTATACATAGGTGACCCCAAAAATTCTCCTAGAGAACTTCTACAGCTGATAAACACCTTCAATAATGTGGTGGGATACAAAATTAATTCCAAAAAATCAGTAGTCCTTATATATACCAATTATAAACAGACTGAAAAAGAAATCAGAGAACAACATCCATTATAATAGTCACAAATAACATAAAATATTTTGGGGAAACTAACCAAGAAAGTGAAAGACCTGCATGACAAGAACTTTTAGTCTTTGAAGAAAGAAATTGAAGAATAGATCAGAAAATGGAAATGGAAAGATATCCCATGTTCTTGGATAGGTAGTATTAACATAGTAAAAATGGCAATCTTACCAAAAGCAATCAAAAAATCCAATGCAATCCCCGTCAAAAATCCACTACAATTTTTAACAGACCTCAAAATAATAATACTCAACATCATATGGTGGTGTGGGAGGTCCTTCTGTCTATGTGTTGCTTTTATTGGTTAATGAACAAAGAACTGCTTTGAGCTTGTGGCAGGGAAGAACAGAACTAGGTGATAAAGCTAGGTTGAATGCTGGGAGAAAGAAGGGCTGAGTCAGAGAGAAGTCATGGAGCCACAGCCAAAGACAGACACTGGGAACTTTAGCCAGGAAGCCACAGCCACGTGGTGATATACAGATGAATAGAAATGGGTTAAATTCATATGTAAGAGTTAGCCAATAAGAAGCTAGAGTTAATGGGCAAAGCAGTGATTTAATTAATACAGTTTCTGTGTGATTATTTCCGGTCTAAGCTAGCTGGGTGGCCGGGAAGAACAAGCGGCCTTTTCCAACAATATGGAAAAATAACAACAACAACAACAACTCAGGATAGCTAAAACAATCCTGTAAAAAAAAAAAAAGCAACTTCTGGAGACATCACCATCCCTGATTTCATGATTTACTATAGAACTATAGTAATAAAAACAGTATGTTATTGACATAAAATCAAACACTTGAATCAAGGAAATTGAATTAAAGAATGTGACATAAATCCACACACCTCT
Organism: Ondatra zibethicus; assembly: GCA_004026605.1. NCBI lineage: Eukaryota > Metazoa > Chordata > Mammalia > Rodentia > Cricetidae > Ondatra > Ondatra zibethicus. Next base: position 118,788 of record PVIU01002489.1, on the reverse strand, counting down.
GAACACCTGTTTTATTTTATTTTTTTATAAGGAAGCCAAAATCACACGATAGAAAAAAGAAATAATCTTCAATAAATGGTCCTGGCATAACTGGATGTCAGCATGTAGAAGAATGGAAATAGATCTATATCTTTTGCTCTGCAGAAAACTCCAGTACAAGTAGATCAGATATCTCAACATAAATCCAGTTACACTGAACCTGACAGAAGAGAAAGTGGGAAGTGTCACCTTGTGTATGGGTACCATCAATGAATGGTCCTGCATGATTCAGGTTATGGATGCTGGTCAAATCTCTGGGTAGTCTTTCAGAGGCCCCATGCAAACAGTGTCCTAACCCATTGGCAGCGGATTCCAATTCCACATGCGTTGCTTGGAAGCTATGTTCATATTATGCAGACTCTATCTCTGACCAGGTTTCTTTCCATCTTTGCTGGGTACCACAAATGTTTGTGATAAAGTTTCTTTCCTTGCAGTCTAAAGATTTTCTGCTGGCTAGGCTTTTGCAGATAGGCCCATGCCACCTGCTCTGAGTTTCCCTTATTCTAACATATTGACCATTGTCCCTGCCTAGTGCTAAAAGGAGTGTTCTGGCTTCTCTTCTCTCCTTGGTCACCAGGTGCTTCTTTATCTCTTCTCCCAAAGATCTTTTTTCTCTTTAAAATGTGTTACTGAGAATAGTGTGCTGATGTATCAAAGTTCTTTCTTAAGGGTGGATCTACTTGTATGGCAGGTGGAGTGCTCCAAATTTGCTACTCAGCATGGGTAGACTCTGAATTTATTTTCATGTTTTGAGTTATTAAGTTTCCTAGCTTCAGTAACAGACTACAGAATTTTATCCATCATCCACCTCTTCTGATAGCTGCTAACCAGTTCTTTCCAGAGAGTCTAGTAGGCTTTTAGAGTGTCTATGTTCATAGTCCCTAATGCAGGATTCTGAGTAAAATATTATTATTGATTTATTTCAATTATATGTATCCTGTAGGAGAAATTGCTTTCCTTTGTATCTAAATCTAAAGTTTTTACTATGGTATTCTCTGATGGGTAACCAGGTAGATGGTTGGACGTTTGGTTGAATGGCTGGATATACGATTGATAATAAAACATTCTCTCAGTTTTACAGTACATAACTCAAGAAAATGCTTTGTTTCTCTAGTTATACTTAAGTTTATTTTAGTAAATGGAATCACATTTCAACCACCTCTTTTTCTATATGGGTAATTAGTCAGAATGATACATTTGATTTCTTTTAAGATTTGAAAAATGATTGTGCTAAGGTTTGTGTTTAAATGCATACTGTATGTAGCTTCAGTTCTTAATCTGGTGTATTTCCATATGCACAATATTAAATCAGGGACTTACAGAGTCATCATGGCAATTTTCACATGTACATTCTGAGTTTGGATAATTGTCTTTAAAGTATCCTTAATTTTTCTCTTCATAATTTACCCCATATGGAGAATCAAATTTCAGTTTGTGGTTGAACTAGTTTTTAATTATCAAAATTTAAATAAAATGACAATTTGATATGTTAGGCTCCCAAATTGTTTCTTTTGGATTCCTATGCACCCTGAGTTTGTGTGACTTGAACGTAAATTAACAAGGGCTGATTCTGAGATGGCACATAAACCACATTTGACATTTGATTTATTTGCCATGCTTTCATATTTAACAGTAAAACTCCATAGAGTTTTGCATTCTCATTCTCCACAAATTAAGAGAGGTGGTGCTTTGGTTAAGAGCACTTGCTGCTCCTCCAGAGGAGCTGAGTTAATTCTCAGCACCCATATGGCAGTTCGCAGCCATCTCATCCTCATTTTAGCTCTCTGGCTCCCGTTTCTGCAGCTGTGGACACTACATGCATGTACAATACAGGCATACATGTAGGAAAAATTCATACACATAAAAAATAAAAAGGAAGAAAAATGAATCCTGTATAAGAACCATATTAACCATTTCTCTATGTCAAAAGTTCATGGGCATGTAAATTGGAACATGCCTATTAACTTCCCCATAATCATACCCTTAAAGGAAATCTGAGCACTGTCAGCATTTTGCTGGCAGTTTTGAGGTACCATTTTGTTTCATTATGTTCTGGAGTCTGAGGAATATCTCTTGCCATAATCAATTTTTATATATAAATATATTTATATATTATTTATAAATATATATTTTATATATACAAAATCATTTTTGGAAGAGTGTGCATATTGTACATATGTACATCTGCATTTGTATGTATACAGACATATGTGTGTGCATGTGAATATAGAGGCCCAAGGTTGATGTCACTGCTCTTCATAAATTTCTGTTTTAGTCACTGACTGAGACAAGATCTTACACTTGAACCTAGAACTTAATGATACAGCTTCTCTGAATATCCATCTTGCCCCAGGGTTCCTCTCATTCTACCCTCTGAGCATTGAGATTACAGATAGCTACCATGCTTGCCATTTATAGATGTGCTGGAAACTTCAAGTTCTTCTCTTGAGCTATAATCTTGGCCTCTGTTCTTACATATATTTGTCTATCAAATCCCTATGAATATTTTTGGTTTTATCTAAACCAAAAAATGCTGGGTCCTACCCAACAGATCCATACATTCCAGATGTGGGGTGTGTGGATTGAGGAAAGAGATAGATGAGAAATAGAAGACAGAGTTGGGTGGGCATCCAGTGAATACTGTGATCCACACTAAGTTTATTACTCAAAGTTTTTATATGCCCTAATCTTGAGAAGGAAGGCAAAAGACTTTTGTGATACAAAGAACAAGCAAAGTAATTTCCTCCTCCTATCTTAAAACATCAAGTAACCACACCCTAGGTCACAATATCCTTTGTTCTAGGCAAGACATCCTGTAACCACACTTTAGATCAAGCATCTTGTCGTATGACCTTGAACGAGCAAGAATAGGTCTGAAATCTCTGACTTTTATTCAAGATGGAACAGATCCACTTCTTTTTGCCTCCACGATTCCCCCTTTTTAATCTAATTATTAATGTCCATACTTCTGCCACAGGACAGACGACTGGGCCTATCTTTGGTTGCCTTATTCAACTTTCCAAAATTACTTGTCATTGGTACACATATTCCACCATGCATGTTCTGTCTTAGGTTGACAGGAGGCAAAAAAGATCCACCCATCTTTGACTACCAACTTCTGTTTGTCAAGGGTTAAGGGGGAGTGTGTAGCTTGACATCATGTACCTCTGAGCCTGCTTTCCATCAAGAGTTCACAATTAACTTGATAATCATAGGCAAGTAGATAATACCAAGAAATACACATGTTCCTATGGCTAGAATAACTCCTAATACAGGAGTAAAGGATGACCAAGATGTAGTGCCCTATTTTTAAATTGGTACAGGATGTCTTCTGAAGTTTTAGCTGCATCAAAATCCAAAGGTGCCTTATTAAACAATCAAATCTAAGAGTCTTTAGCATCATGCCAAATTTCTCTCAGATAAGCCCTAACCTTTAACCAACCAGTAACATTTTCATGTGAACAGAAGTGGCTAACATTAAGAGGTCAATACCATAATTCTAGCATGATATTAACAATGAACACACAATTGCTCAAATTGCAATTCATATAGCTTTGTTCTAATCAATAGAAATGTTTTTGTGGTGGGTGAGATATGAGTCTTATTCCTCTCCTAAAGTCCAATTTCATTGCTGCTACCAACTTCCAAAGATATGTTTGAGCTGGTACAGTCCCTGAGTATGGAACACCATCAGCAAAACCTTTAATCCACTCCTCCTCATATACTGAGTATGGGTTTTAGTCTCTCATTGCCTCCAAAATAGTGTTTGATTGCTTTAACAAGTCTTTTTCCCACAGAGGGGAAATTTCTGAGGTCCCAGTTCTCCAGGTCCTCTACTTTAACAGCAGATGAACCACTGTACTGGCAAAGTTAACCTCTGCATCTCAAGATATAATGTAGATATTTGGCCAAACACTCAGTGTTTCTTGGCCAGATCCAGAGTAATAAAAGTCACAGAGGTCTGTGTGGTCTGTGCAGGGGTTTTGCCAAGAAACTGGGAATCATTAACTATTGCCATAATCTCCTTCCCTTCTTGGACTGCAGAGTGATGACATCAGAGGGTCAGGAACATAGGTTCAGCAAATCTTACTCCAACTCCTCTGGGAAGGCCTCAGCAGGTATGATGTCATCAGGGTTGGTATTCCTCTCTTACACACACTGCACCAAATGTTCAGAAAGCCATCAAGCTTCATTTTCTTCCTGTGGGGGGAAAAACCCACAAACATGCCCTCAATCCCCTATTAAAACAAGGTCAGGGCCCTTCCGTAAACCAGTAGATGGATCTTTATATTTAATCTGAACAAATTTTGTAGGGGTTCCTTCATGCCAAAATCAATGAGTTGCAGATTTTCCAGGACCATCAACATTTAAAAGATTTAGAATAAAAAGGGTATGATTCAGTGCTTTATGTAGTGACTGGGCATATAACTCTCCTTATTTATTTTTTGAAGTTGTATTTTCAAGAAGCCATGGTCATACTCCACAATTCCTTGTCCTTGAGAGTTATAAGGAATCCCTGTTTTATGGTCAATATTCCATTGAGAACAAAATTGCTGAAATGCTTTACTGACAAATCTGTATCTATTATCTGATTTTATAGTTTTAGGAATTCCCATATATAAAACATTTTAAGCAGTGAGTTACCACATGTTTAATGGCTTTTCCAGTTTGTGCAGTGGCCATCAAAAAACCTGAATTGTATCAACTACCACACACACACATATGTATATATCTTAATTTGCTAAAATTTTATAACATGAGTAACACCCATTTGCCATAAATGATTAGGAAGCAGGCCTTAAGGATTTACCCCTAAGTTAGGCACAAGTAAATACTGTGGGCATATATCATATTGCTAAACAATCTGATGAGCAATTTCTCTTGAAAGGCTAAATTATTTTCTTAAGCTTCTGCTATTCTGATGTTGAAGGACACGTGACTGCTGAGCCAGTTCTACTTGTGATAAAGTGACTGTCTTTGTTAATTTATTAGCTGTCTCATTGCTGTCAGCTAGTGGGCCAGGAAGTTTGGTATGAGCTCTAGCATGACCCATAAAGCATCGTAATTTTCTTTGATGAATGGCATCTTGAATTCATTGAAGTAGTATTCTGACTTGATTATTACAAGTTCAAATGAAGGGAAAAGTCTCTATGACTTGAAGAACTCTAAAATTTTCATGACTGCCAGTACACAAATTAAATGAACTCTTTATTAAAAGCTGGAAAACCATAACTACAGCTCGTAATTCTACTAACTGAGCTGAAACTGCATCCATTTGTAACACACAACCTCTATCATTCACAACATAAGCAGCTCTTCCGTTGGAAGAACCATCTGTAAAAACCAACACAGCATCTTTTAAAGGATCTTTTGTTACAATTTTAAGGAATATAAAAGAATGCACTTATGCAAATTGATCAGCTGGAAAAAGATTATCAATTTGGCCCCAAAATTGAGCAAAAGCAATTACCCAAGAATCATTATTTTGAAATAACCTGTTTTTTAGTATAAGGAACATTGATCACATTAGGTTCTCTACTTTGCTCAGGACTCTGAGTCTGACCAGTCCCTTGCAGCTGTGTGACAGTCTGCATCCTTGGCCATGGTAAAGGCCATTGATTGACAGACACATCCACACCAGTATCTAGGAGGCTGGGAAAGCTCTTACCACTTGGAAAAAAGTGAGTTCTGGGTGCTGTGGACCTATGGCTTGTAGCCAATAGCCATCAGATGAACCAAACCCAGACTCTCTTCTCTTATCTCTTTTAACCGGATTTGATTGATTGTTTGTTTGTTTGAACTTGGGGAAGTAAAATCAATTGTGCAGGTCTCTGCCCTGTCTTTACCACAGAAATTCCTTTAGGTGAGTGAGTCAAAACCTTGATTTCTCCTTCAAAGTCAGAGTCAATCACTCTGAGAGCTACAAAGATAATCTGTATAGTGGTGCTACTTCTTCCCAACAATAACCCTGCAGTGCCTTTCAGCAAAGGTCCATGAACACCAGGGGAGGGCTTGCCTGCCCATTTCAGAAGTCAAAACCCAGTAGGTGGTTGAGCAGAGCTGTGCCCAGGGTTGCTCTGTATAGGTATTGAATGGATTTCCTTATGAGGGGACCAGCTGCTGGATTGCCTGATCTGATATCCCATCTGACTACATCCTAAGCAATTTCCATGAGCTCCTGCAGTCCTCCTCTCTGGGCCATGATCTTTTTGTTGGGAGAGAACATATTTAACTGTTTTACCCTGTAAAGCAACAGCCATAGCTAGCCCCTGAGTATATGAGGGGTCAATATCCGAAAAATTTGAATATAATCAGAGATGTCACTTTTCTTTCTAAAAGGTCTCAAAGCAGTCTGACATACTGTATTAGCAGTCTCTGTTTGTCAGCCAAATGCCCAGCTTCTGCATCCCCAATTAACCTACTAGATGTCTTCATCAGCCTAGAGACAAAGTCCTGAAATAATTCATCATGTCCCTGCCTTATCTTAGATAAGTTCTCAGTCTGCTCTCCAGAAGAGGGAATTTTATTCCAGGCCTTCTAGACAGCTGCACTAACTTGGGCATTCACTGCCACATCAAAATTTAACTGCTGATTTATTCCCCTATAGGCCCATGGCCAGGGCCCCAACAGAGCAGGGAGACAGCTGTGCTCTCCAGGGATGGGGGAACCAGAGGCCTCAGCTCGCCAGTGTTCACTGGGCCTGGGTAGGGAGGAGCTGTGCTCTCTGCACTTTGGTGGTCCTGCTGCAGACTGCGGTCAGGCTGCAGCAGCAGTGGGGGCTCCCAGAGGTCTCCGTGGTCTAATCGGAGGCCAGTGGTGGTGGGGGCTGGCAAGCTTAGCTACAGCACAGGTGTGCAGGTGGCCACCGTTGGAGCAGCTACGAGACTGTGGCACCATGTGCTGGGCCTGATGGGAGCTCGGGTGGGTAGGGCCATGCTGCTTTCTCTTTCCCCCTCGCCATCTTCACTTTTCAGTGCCCAGGAGCAGTTTGAAAATGGCAGAGGCTGTGCCACCAGTATGAGGGAGGGAGCAGGGAGTTTAAAATATCTACAAACTCTAAAAGTTTCTTTACCTGTTGCTGCTCTACCTCCGAGCCTCTGGCTTTCAAAATATACCCAAGTAAACCCACAAATAACTACTATTATTCTAGCCCATATTTACAAATTTATTTACAATTTTACTCCCAAGTTACACACAGCACCTTCGCTTTAATTTTTTCCTCCACGCGCACACTTTTCACTCACACCTACAGTGGCCACTCATGTGCTGTCCATCATGTTATTCCTCCATATCCAAGCCCCACACTGAGTGCCATGTATCAGGTCTAGCCTGACAGGTCCTTGTTGTAGGAGACTGCTTGTTTGCTTGTTCGTTTCCCAGCCGCCCAGACTCTCAAAATAATCACACAGAAACCATATTATTTGCAATACTGTTTGGCCAATAGCTTAAGCATATTTCTGGCTAACTCATATCCTAAACTAGCCAATCTCCATTAATCTATGTATTGCCATGTGGCTGTGGCTTACTGGGTAAAGTTCCGGCATCTGTCTCCAGTAGGGCTACATGACTCCTTTCTTACTCCACCTCCTTTCTCCCAGCATTCAGTTTAGTTTTCCCTGCCTACTGGTATTCTGCTTTGTGCAGGCCCAAGACAATTTCTTTATTAACCAATGGTATTCACAGCATACAGATGGGAATCCCATATCACCTCCCATTTTCTGTTTAAATTAAAAAGGAAGGTTTTAACTTATATTTTCTGAGACAGGGTTTCTGTGTAGCTTTGGAGCCTGTCCTGGAACTAGCTCTTGTAGCCCAGGCTAGCATCACACTCACAGAGATCTGCCTGCCTCTGCCTCCTGTGTGCTGGGATTAAAAGCATGTACCACCACCTCCCAGCCTGGAAGGCTTTAACTTTAACACAGAAAAATTACATACAACAAAACAGGTATCAAACAAGAATTACAGTTACAATATTTATATCTACTTTATCTTTTATCATAACTAAGGAAACTATAGCTATAACTATATTTTCTTCAATTCCATCAAAGACTCCAGAAGGATATAATATTACCTAAGTAAACAGCAATTGTATTGTAAGCAACTTCCAAAACTCTAGAATTGACAGAGACATCTCACTGCCTGGATAGTCACCCGAAGTTCTTCTGTTGGGGCATCCATCTTCAGCCTACAGGCCCATAGTATCTAGCAGACTTTTCCATGAAGCAGAAAATTTCAAAGACAGTTCTGCCTGTATTGGCAGTTTGTCAGTAACTTTCTTCTGTGTCCTACAGGATATCTAGCAGACTCTTTCATGAAATAGGAGCCCCGAAGGACTGTCTCACCTTTAGGCAAATTTAGGAGTCATATATCTGTGGGTCTTGCATGTCCATTTCATACAGCATAACATAAAGCAGTCTAGGCAAGAGCAGTTTCTTACCCAAATGGCTAGCAAACTCCATGAGGATCCTCTTTGATGCCCATCTTCTTTTTGAAGTAATTGGTGTCTCATTGCCATGAAAAGTTCTAAGTTCTTAAACATCTTAAATGCCATATTCTGAAAGTCTTTGAATGACTTGAAGAATATCTATGCATCTGAAATATATCTTTGTACATCTAGCAAACCTAAGTAACATGATTACAAGCTTGACTATTATGCATGACTATTAACTCATATTTCTTAATTATACAATACATTTTTTAAATGAGCTGGACCAGCACAATACCTTAATCAAGATCAAAAATATACACATAACAAAACTGACCTAAAATTTGTATCAACAGATCAAGATCTATACCAATGCAAATTATTCATATCTATAGCATATCCCCCCTTGAAATGTAAACATTTATAAACAATATTTGGGAATATGGAGATAGTTCTCTCCAAACTGCTTCCTGCTGTTTACTGGGTGAAGTAATTTTTGGGATGTTCACGGAGACTTTTTGGGTAGTCTTGGTCCATTAAACCAACGATTTAGAATCTAGAAGGATTCCACAGGTTCTCATCCTCTTGGAAACAAAAGAAGATCTTTTCCAATGCAACAAATTCTTAGACCCAAGTTCTGAAGTCAAGATACCTTTAAGATATATATCTTGGCTACTTAACTCCTTCATAGTCAAAAAATTCAAAGAAAACACAATAATATACATAATCCAGACTCTCTGTGTATATTCCATCTTTGCATGGCTTATTTTTCTTTACTCCTTTTAATCTATGACTGTCTGTACTCTGTCTCTTTAAAGACTTAGTTTTATTTTTTAAAACTATTTACTTCTTTTTATAACTCTCTATACTCTTTTAATTCTCTCTCCCAAGCCTACGTATATTTATCCAATACTGTGACCCATTTAGAGCTCTTTTCCATCTGAATTTGTCTTTATTGTGTATCTGTAATCCTTTTCTGAACAGGAATGCTTCTTAAAATGCTAAGCGCTTCTTAGAAACCTAAGCAGCATCATTTTTAGGGGTAATAACGGCTCTGTTTGCCGGCTCAGCTCAGTCCAACATGGTGGAAGTTGTTAGTGCCTGAGACTGTCAGGTGAGAGCCATCCTCACCATCTCAACTCTGATAATCAGTTGGCCCATGCTGCACCAATATAATAATTAATATTAATACTTAATCCTCTTCTATTCCCTTTTATAAAATATTCTCAGTTAAGCTTGCATTTTATGGTGTTTCAAATGCTTTTATTATTTATATTTTATTGATTATTTGATAATTTCATATAAGATATTTTGATCATATTCACTCCCCAACTTCCCCGACATCCACTCCTTTCTACCCAACCAAAACCCTTTAGCTTCTTTCTTCTCCCCTCACCTATGCTTATAAAGTGCAGTTGTTGCCCAACTATTCTCTACTGTGGAACTTTCTTGGAGTTTGATCAACTTATCACAGCTCATGCCATTAAAGAAACCCAACTCTTCCCTAATAGCTATTCAGCTGGTGGGAGGACTAATTTACTGTCATGCCCACTCTAAGCTTGGATTTTGTCTGGCTTGAGTTGTGCTGGTCTGGTATGTACTGCTATACTCACTGTGAGTTGACATATGCAACTACCCAATTATATACCAAAAAGGCTTTCTCCTTTACAGTAATTTTCTACTCTGTCTTATAATCTTTCCATCCCTCTTCCACAAAGTTCACTGAAACTCTGTAGAAAAACACTACTTAGGGATAAGTTTCTAAAGTCTCTTATTCTTAGCACACTAAGCATTTGAGTGTCTCTTTGTTAACTGCAACCTACTAGAAGATGATGAGGGTTAAGGGACATTGATTTATGGGTATCACAATATGTCATTAGAAATCATTTTAAAGATGTGTACATTTAGCAAAATAATAGTATTTATTTCTCCTCTAGTCTCATGGCCTATCTTGCCACAGATCCTTTTCACCATGAACACAGCCAGGACTAAATTCTATGTAGTGGAAATATAAAAAAAGTGACTGGTGGTTGGTTACTCCCTTAATGTTGGTGACACTATCATACCAGTGGTCATATCTTTCCAGGAAGATAATTGTTAAAGCTTTCAGGATTCAAAGCTAGATAAAATTGAAGATTATTCCCCCCTTCCGATTCATATAGCCAGTTCTACTTCGATGATATCTATTCAGTAGGGATAAAGCTTCCAGAAATCATGTAACAGCTTGATTTCCCTATGTTTACTATGTTCATTATGTGATATCTTCAGCAATAAGAGCTTATCTTCAAATTCTGAATGATAACTAGGAGCATTGAAAACAGCCTGTACTGCTTGAAGATCTATAGAATCCCATTAGCCATCAACTAACAAAGATATAACCCATTACTGGCACTGGGATTTTATTTGCTAGAATAGAATGTCTAATTGGAGTATTTTTCCCACACTGTATGGTAACTCAATTAAACTATTTTATATGTGTATATATTTATATTTTATAAAGCTTCTATAGGAGTGGGATCTCATATTGGTTTTCCAGAAGGATTTTAATGTGAGTTATGTGTTCCCACAATTACTCCTCTACCCCACTCTCCTATGCCCTGCCTAAATTTTATATACTTATATAAAATTTTTATAGTCATTTTTCTTGGAATTTCATATCATGAACCCCAATAGCACTCATTTCAAGGTCCCTTCATATCCACCTACTATCCCACAACATCCACTGAAGAGCAACACCCCCAAAATTAATTTAAAAAATAAAACAAAAAAATTCAATTTGCTCCTTCAACTTTTCTATATTGCCAACACCTTTTAAATTCATCCTAGTTACATTGGGAGCTGCCGAGTGTTATGCAGTATAGAGTTTTGTTCAATCAGCCTCACCCTGTCCCAACTTAACCCTTTCTCTTCCTTTATTCCTCTTTAATTCTTTATATCAGTGTGTTCTGTCTGTCTTGTCTGACAGAAACAGGTATTACAAATGTACAACATAACCAAATATTGAAAACCAACATCCATAAAATGAGAGTATGTAATATATGGCATTCTGTGTCTGAGTAACCTCACTAAGAATGATGGTTTTCTAGCTCTATCCTTTTACCCTCAAATTTCATAATTTATTTTTTCTTAATATGTGAATAATAATAGTATATTATTTAAATATTTATTTTCATTTTTCATCTGTCAGTTGATGGATACCTAATCTTTTTTTATTTTCTGGCTATTGTGAATAAGGCATCAGTGAGCCTGGATGAGCAGGAATCCCTATGGTAGGATATAATGTTCTTTGGAATATGCCCAAGAATGATATTTTAGTTTGTTTTCTACTGATTTGATATGACATTATGGCCACAAACTACTTGGGGAGTAAAGGATTTATTTTAGCTTTCATTGTAGTCTCTTGTAAAAGAAGTCAGGGCAGGAACTCAAGGCAGGAAACTGAAGGAGGAACTCAAATAAAGGTAGTGGAAGAACTATGCATACTTATTTGTTCCACATGACTTGCTCAGCCTGCTCTATCTTTTGCTAGCTAGGACCACATCTCTAGGAATGGTAACTCACAGTAGGATGATATCAAACTCTCATATCAGTCTCTCATATTATATCACGTCCCATGTCAACTATTAATAAAAAATGCCACACAGACTTGCCTACAGTTAAATCTGATAAAGGCATTTACTCGATTGAGAGCCCCTCTTCTCAAATATGTCACATTGAAAATAAAAAGCAATACAAATAAAACAAAATAAAAAAGAACCAACAACACAATACATCATTATCTCATCACACAAACATCACTATCAAACCATAAATTTTCCTTTTTTGTTTGTCCCCAGGATGTCATATAAATATCAAAATATGAAACTTAGTATAACTTTAACATTTTCATCATCTTTAGAAGTTTAAAACCTACTGGAAGTTCAGGCTCTTTAAAATATCCAGAGCCTATAAAAAATTTAAAGTTTTCCTAAGAGGCTAAAGTCTCTTAACTATGGACTTCTGGAAAATCAAAATTAGCTTGCAAGACAGAAGAGCCCAGGTGCAAAATTACAACAAAAATCAAGGTAAAACTAAACTTCAACAGCAAAATAACTCATTGTCCAGTGTCTTGATTAACTCACCATCTTCTGTGGTGCAAATGGATTGGGCAGCACCAAGTCACCAATGTTGCACGAGGAGGGTGGCCCTTTGTTTGTCCCGGCCGCCCAGCTAGCTCACACCCGAAATAACCACACAGAAATTGTATTAATTAAATCACTGTCTGGCCCATTATCTCTTGCCTCTTATTGGCTAACTCTCACATCTTGATTTAACCCATTTCTATTAATCTGCATATCACCACAAGGTCATGGCTTACTGGGAAAGATTCAGCATGTCTGATTCTGGTGGCTCCATGGCGGTTCTCTCTCCCTGCTTCTTCCTCCCAGAATTCAGTTCTGTCCTCTCCACCTACCTAAGTTCTGTCCTATCAACTAGGCCAAGGCAGTTTCTTTATTCATTATCCAGTGAAGGCAACACACAAACAGAAGGAACTCCTACACCACACTAACTCTATCCCTCACATATAGCTGTAAAACCAGCTACAGTTAATACAACTAAATAGTTGCCTAAACTCTTGATACTAACAACTATATAGTACCATGGTACTAACATCTACAATTTCCATAGTTTCCCCTGAAATTCAGGCTACAGTTCTCTTCTGAAATTGAGACTATACTTTAGCCCACGGTCCTTTATAGATTCTTTTCAGGGACTATAAACCTACTGAATTCTGCCAAGTCTCAGCCTTTCTTTATGACCCAACCAAATCTAAGGTTTATACTACAATTGAGGTTGAACCTCTATCTGTGGTGTCTCTTGGTATTTCATAGCCCCAACATTTAGTTGCCTTTTATGGCTGTTTTCTGCTTTCAAAATTAGTAGTGCATACCAATTTTGGCTACCAGCATGAGATGCAGCCTTGATATCCTCTGAACCACAGCTGTTGAGAATTGACAATGAGGAAAGAGTTTCTTGAAGATTTTGCCTCAACGATCTATGCTGGTCAGTTCTTAATCACTGTTGATTTTTCAGCCCCACCCAGCTTGATAGCATTGACTTGTTCCCATTAGGCAAAGATTTCATGTCAGTTTTAATAGTTCTGGTTTTGTATTAATTACAGTTGATTCTGTAGATCAAGATAAAAGATAAACAGAAGCTAGCTTTTTTTTGTATTAAAGTATCAAATGAATGTCTCAGATACAGTCTTTGGGTAAAAAATTCTGAAATATCACAAGGCAGGGATCCATCATCTTTGTTGCTCTCTGCATTCTTATATCCAAATTTCCCACTGCTAATGATGATCTGAGCACTCAATGACTTTTCTACCACCAAGTCCTAAATTCCTTCCATGATCTTCTTCAAAACAATAGGATCAAGCCTGTTCCAGGAATATCCCATGATCCTAGTATCTATTATTGTCTCAGTTACTTTTCTGTTGCTGTGAGAAAACACCATGACCAAGGTAATTTATAGAATAAAGCATTCACTTGGACTTATGATTACAGAAGTATAAGAGTATGTCATGACAGAAAGCCATGACAAAATGTAGTGGGAATGTTGCCTGGATCAGAATGCTTATGAATCATACCCATTACCATTAGAATAAAGCAAAGACTGAATTGGAAATTACACAATTCTTTTAAACTCTCAAATCCTGTCCCCAGTGACATAGTTCTTTTAACAGAGCTGCAAATCTTAAATCTCTCCAGTTGGTAGAACCTTCTTCTGTGGGTAGCTACTCAGTTTAATTAGCAGCATTTGTCAAATATATTATTATTTCTCCAATGTGTAATATTAGCATCTTGATCAAAATTCAGGTGAATGTACATGTGTATACTTAGACCTTGTTTTCCTAATACACTGCATTGATCATTGTTTGTTTTTGAATCAGTGCCATTCTGTTTTTATTACTATAACTCTGTATTATAGCTTAATATTGGAGATGATGATAATTCAAGCATTATATATTGTTGTTCAGGATTATTTGAATATATTGTACCTTCTGTGCTTTCAAATGAAATTTGAAATTATTCAATTTCTGTGAATGAGTTCAAGTTTTGATAGAGATTTAGTTGAATCCTCGAATTGTTTTAATAGACTAGCCATTTTCTCATATTAATTCTAAGAACCCATGGATGTGGAAGATCTTTCAATTTTCTATATTCTTTACTTTCTTTCTTTTGTCTCTTAAAATTGTAGCATATAGTCTGTAGCATGTTGTATCACAAGATTTTTACTAATTTATTTTAGACTAGTGTGAATCTTGTTTCCCTGTCTCAATGTGTCTGTTTTTTGTAAATAGGAAGGCTACTGATGTTTGCATTTTTGTATTGTGCCACTTCACTGAATGTGTTTATTGCTCTTGAATTTTTCTGGAGAAGTCTTTTGGTATGGAATTGTGTCATTTTTAAAAAGGGATAACTTGGCTTCTATTTTTATACTTGTATTTCTTTATTTTCTTATTTTCTCTTATTTCTCATTCTTAGATTTCAAATATTTTTTGAAGAGGAAAGGTTACCATAGGCACTCTTGGCTTGTTGTTATTAATTTTAGTATAAATATTTTGAGCTTTTCTCTGATGAGAATGATGGTTATGAACTTGTTGTATGTAGTGAGTTTATCATGTTATGATATGTTTCTTGTATCTGGAGATATTAGATTTTGTGAATTGCATCTTCTGCATTGAATTAGATAAGCATGAGTTTTGGGCCTTTTATTTTCTTGGTGGACTGTATCTGTTGATTTTAGTGTATTGAACAGTCCTTACATCTATGAGGAAGTCAACTTGATCTCAGTAGATAATACTTTTTTTTATATGTTCTTGGATTCAGTTTGCAAGTATTTTATTGAAAATTTTCACATATTTGCTTATTAGAGATATTGGCCAATGCATACTTTTCCTTTCTTCTGTTTTTGTTTTCTTTGCTTATTTGTTATATCTTTGTCTAGTTTTGGTATCAGGGTAATACTGGACTCATTCTTAAAACTTGGAATAATAAGCCCTGGAAAAATGCACAGCATCTTTAACAAATGGTACTGGTCAGAATGGATGGCTGTATGTACAAGAATTCAAACAAATTCCACAAAAACTCAACACCAGTTGCATCAAAGACCTTGCCATAAAAACAGATACCCTGAAGGAATAAAACAGGTCCCCTGAACCTGATCAAAAATAAAATAGAGAATAGCTTTGAATTTATTGGCATAGTAAAACAAACTTTTCTGAGCAGAAATCTGTGAGAACAAGCACTAAGACAACAATTAATAAATGGGACCTCATAAAACTAAAACGCTTCTGCATGGCAAAGGACACCATCATTCAGAAGAAGTGGCAGCCTACAGAATGGGAAATATTTTTTTGTCAACTTCACATCTGACAGACGGCTAGTATCTGAAATATAATGAGAATGCAAAAAACAATATATCAATAAAACAATACAATTAAAAAATTGGGTACAGAAGTAGAGAACTGTCAAAAGAGGAAATAGAAATGACAGAGAAACAATGAAATGTTCAGCATCCTTAGCCATCATGAAAATGCAAATCAAAATTACTTTGAGATTTTTTTCTTTTACCTGTCAGAGTGGCTAAGATCAACAAAACAAGTAACAGCTCATGCTAGTGAGGACTTGGAGTAACAGTCCACTATTGCTGGTGGGAGGAAAAAAGAACTTGTGTTGATACTAGGGAAATTGGTGTGATAATTCCTCAGGAAGATGGGTTGTCACCTACCCTAAGATACAGTTATACTACTCTAGGGCATATACCCAAAAGATGTTTCATCCCATTATAGAGATATTTGCTCAACCATGTTCAGTGCTGCTCTACTCAAAGTATCCATCAATTAGAAACAGTCTACAAATCCCTCAATGGAAGAATGGATAAAGAAAATATGGTACATTTACACAATGGAGTGTTACTCAGCTTTTTAAAGAAATGGCATGTTGAAATTTGCAGGTAAATGAATGAAAGAGAAAAAAAAATCATCCTGAGTTAGGTATCCCAGACCCAGAAAGGCAAATATATGTACTCACTTATTTATGTACATTAAGTATTACACTTACACAGCACTGTTTATCACTGAAGAAAGTCAGGACAGGAACTTAAACAGGTCAGGAACCAGGAATCAGAAGCGGATGCAGAAGCCATAGAAGGTTATCCTTACTGATTTCCCCTTGTGTCTTGCTAAGTCTACTTTCATATAGAACCAGGACTACCAGCCTACTGATGGCACCACTCACAGTGGGCCGGACCCTCCCCCATCAATCTCCAATTAAGAAAATGCCGTACAGCCTTTCCTACATCCAGATCTGATGGAGGAATTTTTTTTTCATTTCATGTCCCCTCCTCTCAAATGACTTTAGCTTGTGTCAACTGCACACCAAACCACCCACTACAGAAACAGAGGCTGTTAATTCAAACTATCTGTACTTCAACCAAGAGTAGGAGTTGGGGACGAGGAATATGGCTTAGTAGTTAAGAGTAGTTTTACTTTTGTTATAAACTTAGGTTGTTTCCAGGAACCCACATGGTAACTCCCAATCATCTGTACCTCCTGATCTGGTACCAGTGATTATGGAATACCAAAATACGGGGAAAAGGTGGCATTACTCACTGGTTAAAATGGCTTATAAAATCATACATCCTAGATTACCTTTAGAAACACTTAATTTAACCGAGTGAAAAATATCTTCTTCCTGTGAATTATACCCTATTTTTCTCCTCTGTTTCCCTTCCAAAGCCAGCACTGTACATGTTACCTAACAAAGCAAGTTGTATGCACTGAAATGTAATATTTCATAAAATTTTATTATAAATATTGATTTAAAGAAAGCAGTCCAAATAATTAAAAATACAAACAGAAATATTTTATGAGTATTTTTAAATATAAAGTACATTTATTCTTGACCTTCCCTTCCACAAAACAGAAAAAAATTTCATATTAAAGAGGGCATACTCATGAATTCCATTATTTTATAATAGTTCATTTTATCATTTATATAAATTCTAATTCATATACACTTCTAACTCCTAGTCATATTTCTTCAGTACTTATTTTGCTGCATAATCATCTTTGTCTGTTCCTAATTTATTCAGAACCAAAATTTATTTTATCAAAATTGGTGGAAAATAAAACATTTAGTTCTGTGAAATATTTAGTTCTAAGAAAGAAGTGTGTTTTACCTTGCTAATTATACTTACTCACATAAAATATATTAATGCAGAGAACTATTAAATACGGATCTGGGAAGAAAGTAGGTGAGCAAAGTCATACCCCAAATAAGTCTTACAGAAGGATAAAGCTATCCTGAGAGTTTTGAAACCCTCAGCACCAATTGAAGTTTCTAATAGTTTGGGAAACACTTTATCTCTGTAAATCATGCCATATTTAAGAATTATGGAGTTTCAGCCTGGTTAAAGCAGCAAATTCTTCTCTCACTTCACTGGTGCTGTAGAAAGCAGTTTCCTCAGTGATCGATAGCTCTCACTCATAGCTCAGTTCATAGGTTCCATGTTGTGCTGGGAGAGGGCATGCCACTGGCTACAGGGAAGTCACTAACTCCATTTCACACTGATAAAACAGAATAGTGCTTATGTAAATGAGCTTGCAGGCAGTCTGAATTTGTCCCCAGAACTCTTTATTTAGGTTTGTGGCCCAGATTTTCTTAAAGTTTAGGCTGATATATATTTAGAGTAGAATACAAATGAGTTTCAGAATATAAATGGCCTAAATTTGAACTCTTCCAAAATGCACATATTTGTTCTTGTATTTTACTGGATTCCTCTGTGTCATTTTCAGTCAGCTTGAATTTTATCACAGACTACTTAATTTAAAAGCTCCATTACATTTTTCTAAGTCTAGTTTCTATTATATTTTGATACATGCATATTTTTTTATCAAGATGATTTTGCCTCATGTGTAGGATTTTAAGTAATGGTATGTGCAGAGGGTTGTAATATTGATTTTCTGCCTCTTTTCTCTGGGAAGAAGTTTTCTGTTTAATTTTATAGTGGCTTAAACTACTTGTTATGGGTGTGTGCAAAAGAACCTGATGCCTTTTCCTTTTCTAGTTGTAGCATGCTTGTTTGTTCTGAAAACTCCACAATACATGTGGAGTTTGTGCCAGAGGCGACATTGGACCCCCTGAAATGGAGATGGTTAAAAGATGTAATGTGGGTTCCAGGAACTGAATTCAAGTCCTCTGGAAGAACAATCAAAGCTTGCTCTTAATAGCTGATCCTTTCCCGCTCTTCCCCTTTTATCTGAAACTGAAGCTGTCCTATAGCAACATGGCGTCTCCTTGACTGCCTACTCTCTATCCTTTCCAGCCTGGCTATATTCTGCCCTGCCATAGGTCAAAGTAGTTTTATTCATTAACCAATAAAAACAGCGCATATACAGGACATCCCACATCATTACTCCATTCTCTGTCTCTGTTATCACAAATTCTCCTTGTATCTACCTGCACATCTTTGTGCAGGTTGTATGGCACAACCTAATCATTGTGGTCTCAGCCTACCTACACCTGTTTGTGAACTTTTTATCTGAGCATGGCCATATGGATTCTAGGTAGACAGAGTCTTTTGAAGGGCATTGTTGCAGCCAGTACAGATAAACAGCAAATGTATGGGATGTATGTGGATGTGATTAGTGCCTTTGCCTAGTTACTAACTTATGGGGAAATGGGGAAGTCATGGCTAGAGAAATATGCAAGCAGAACCCTGAGCCCAGAGCAAAGCATAGGAAGCACATGGTTCCATAAAATCAGCTGACACTTTGCTATGAAAACGACCTTTGATTCCTTTCACTACTAAAACACATTTTCTTACCCCATTTTTTTGTGTGAGCATTTTGTATATATAAATAAGATTATCAATTTTCCAAGGTTTGTTGAGACTTGTTTTTTGTCTACATTCTACCTGACACAGTGAAATGAAGCTGAATATCAACAATAGAAACAGAAAAAAATACACACTAAATTGTAGCTGTAAAACAATGTATCCTGAATTAAAACTGATTGAAGGTAAAAATTAAGAATTAAGACTAAAACCTGACTAATCCTGAATTAAAATGAAGTACAACATACCCAAATGTCCAGAATATCATGAAGGCAATGGTAAGAAGAGTGGTAGTGGCTCTAAATGCCCACACTAGAAAACTGAAGAGATCTTATATTAATAATTTAATGATACACTTGAAAGCCTTAGAAAAAGAAATAACCCAGAACAGCAGATAGAAAAAAATAATTAAACTCAGGTCTGAAATCCATGAAATATGAATAGCAATAACAACAACAACAAAACTAAGACAAAGAATTAAGATTTGGTTCTTTTAGAAGGTCAACATGATTCACAAGTTTTAGCGAAAAATCTAGAGGCAAGACAGTACTCAAACCATAAACTTAGGGTTGCATACAGACATGTCAATAGAAACAGGAAATTCAGAGGAGCATGAGGTCATACTTTAAACATCTGGATTTGTGGGGGAGGGGAGGATCACTAGAGAGAGGAAACCTGTTTCCCCTGTGTTATTAAAAACTAGAAAGCATTTTGTTGTTGTTTTGTTAGTTGTTTTCTTAAAAGTCACACACGGAAAAGATAAGGAAGAAGGGAAATTATATTATACAACAATAGAGGAAAGTTTGTTATATTCCTTCACTGCAGATGCCATAAACCAACCAACAGGGTGTATTAGGAGTGGAAAGTTTTCTCCTTTCCGTTTAACAGACAGCATAGAAATCTCCAGCTGCCAGACACATCTCATACTGGACTTGGACTCTGCAGAATATTATCATAACGTTTCTTCCCAGCTCAAGTAAATTCAAAAACTAGATCGCACACATCTTGCCAGAACACTTACAAAACATGCTCATTCTCATTCACATGTCCAACTCCATCACAGACATATTTTTCTTCACTTTCTTCAGTCTGCAGTAAGCTGTTCTCAGCAAACTTGGAATGATCATCTTTGTGATGTTTTCTGTCTGTCTACTCTCTGGATGAGAAGTCACGGTGGGAGGGGAGAGAACCTCACTTGGGCATCTCCAGCTCATCACTCTCTAGAAATTCAAAGCTGTTGAAAATGGGAAACATCTCTGAAGATAAATATGTATGCATGTTTGTCTGTATATGTGCCCAAACACAGACTGTACCCAAACTTCTTTTCTTTAGTCAGACTAAACTTTTGCCATGAGTTTAGAAGGACTGGTTTCTTTCTTTCCTAATGAAATATCATAGGTTATTTTGTCTGAATTGTGTCCTAACCATAGATTTTGTCCACTCGCCGGTAGATTAGTATGGAACTACACACTTGCATAAAATACTAAAACTTCCATAAGAAAAGTAATGATTATATAACTTTCAACCATGGGCCACATGTATCTTTGTAAATGTGAATGGCACAATCTCATAAGTTACTGGACACCTGAAGCTTCTTCATTCTGCCCCTTCAAAATGCTTTTAATTCTTGACTTACATCATTAAGTGGTCCAGATTCCATTTAAAAGTAAGTACATGTGATAATTAGCTAGAAAATCCATTATGTTTATTTACTAAGCTTAGAAAACAACCAGCATTCTTTATATTTTCACAATTTAATCAGTTGGCTAGTTGACAGCTTTTTAAAATTACCTTTTCAAAGGTATGATTTTACTGTAGACTATTTTCGAAGTACTTTCTAAGTGTCCTCTTGCTAACCCTGTGCCTCATCTTTGGCTTCTTCTATCTGTCTCAATCTCCCATTTCTCCCCATTCTCTCTCCTCATTTTCTTTTCCTTTCTTTTTCTCTGGAGGCATTTTGCTAGATAGAGCTGGCTTTCCTCAGATTCCCCATCACTCTGCCTTACCATCCCACCCTGGATGCTAAGATTGAAGGTGTGTATCCAAAGGCCTTTTTGCCACTCTTGATCCCCGTGTTGTTGCCATCAAATAAAGAGCCTTGCACAAAGGAGGCAATTATGCTCTTACTAAGACACAACCTCAGTCCCTAAAACTGCTTTCAGTTAGTCAAGAAAGGAAAATGGACACTAAATTTAAGACTGCCTTAGTAGGATTGCTTAAAAAGCTGGAAGAACTTCATTGAGGGATTGCATAATCTTGCTCTTTGATGATCTAATAAGATACAGGGGGTTACTCCAATATTTTTGTATCTGTTGAGGTTTGCTTTGTTACCAAGAATGTGGTCAATTTTAGAGAAGGTTCCATGAGTTACTGAGAAGTAGGTATATTCTTTTGTGTTTGGGTGGAATGTTCTACAGATGTCTGTTAAGTCCATTTGAGTCATGACATCTGTTAGTTCTTATTCCTCTGTTAAGTTTCTGTCTGGCAGACAAAAAAAAAAAGTCTCCTGCTATTATTGTGAGATGTTTGATGTGAAATTGAAGCTTTAGTAATGTTTCTTTTACATATGAGGGTATCCTTGTATTTGGGGAATAGATGTTCATAATTGAGATTTCCTCTTGATGTTTTTTTCTGATGAGTAGGAAGTGTACCTCTCTATCACTTTTGTTAGGATTTTGTTAGCTATTATTAGGTTAGCTACACTTGCTTGTTTCTTAGGTCCATTTGATGGGAAAGTCTTTCCCCAGTCCTTATTTTGAGGTAATATCTGTCTTTGAGGTTGAGGTGTGTTTCTTGTATGCAGCAGAAGGATGGATCCCGTTTTGGTATCAATTCTGTTAACCTGTGTTTTTTTTTTTGTTTTTGTTTTTTTCGAGATAGGGTTTCTCTGTAGCTTTGGAGTCTGTTCTGGAGCTATCTCTTGTAGATCAGGTTGGTCTTGAACTCACAGAGATCTGCCTGCCTCTGCCTCCCGAGTGCTGGGATTAAAGGTGTGCGCCACCACCTCCCGGCATAACCTGTGTCTTCTTATAGGTGAATTGAGCCCATTGATAGTAAGAAAAATTAATGATCAGTGATTGTTAATTCCTGTTATTTTTCAGTGGTAGTGTTTGTGTGTTTCCCTTCTTTGGAGTTTGCTTGTAGGAGATTATCTGTTGCCTGTGTTTTTGTGGCTGCAGCTAACTTCCTTGGGTTGGAGTTTTCCTTCTAGTACTTTCTGTAAGGCTGGGGTTGTGGATAGGTATTGTTTAAATCTGGTTTTGTCATGGAATGTTTTGTTTTCTCTGTCTATGGTAATTGAAAGCTTTGCTGGGTATAGTAGTCTGGGCTTGCATCCATGGTCTTTTAGTGTCTGCAACACATCTGTCTAGGACCTTCTGGTTTTCAGAGTTTCCATTGAGAATTTGGGTGTAACTCTGATAGGTCTGCCTTTATATGTTACTTGGCCCTTTTCCTTTGTGGCTCTTAGTATTCTTTCTTTATCCTATATGTTTAGTATTTTGATTATTATATGGGGAGGGGACTTTTTTGATCCTGTCTATTTGGTGTTTTGTAAGCTTCTTATGCCTTCATAGAGATATCCTTCTTTAGGCTGGGAAAATTTTCTTAAATGATTTTGTTTAATATATTTTCTGTGCCTTTGAGTTGAAGTTCTTCTCCTTCTTCTATCCCTATTATTCCTAGGTTTTGTCTTTTCATGGTGTTCGAGATTTCCTGGATGTTTTGTGTTAGGGATTTGTTGGATTTAAAATTTTATTTGACCGACAAATCTATTTCCTGTACTGTATCTTCAACTCCAGAGATTCTCTCTTCTATCTCTTGTAATCTGTTGATTATGCTTGCATCTGTAGTTCCTGTTCATTGACCAAAATTTTCTATTTCCAGAATTCCCTTGGTTTCTGTTTTCTTTTCTTTTTTAATTTTTTTTGATTTTATTGAGCTATACATTTTTCTCTGCTCCCTTCCCTTCCTCTCCCCTGCCCTTCAACCCTCTCCCATGGTCCCCATGCTCCTAGTTCACTCAGGAGATCATGTCTTTTTCTGCTTCCCATGTAGATTAGATCAATGTATGTCTCTCTTAGGGTCCTCATTGTTGTCTAGGTTCTCTGGGGTTGTGAATTGTAGGCTGTGTTTCTTTGCTTTATGTCTTAAAGCCACTTATGAATGAGCACATATGATATTTGTCTTTCTGGGTTTGGGTTACCTCACTCAATATGATGTTTTCTAGCTCCATCCATTTGCCTGCAAATTTCAAGATGTCATTATTTATTTTTCTGCTGTGTAGTACTCCTTTGTGCAAATGTACCACATTTTCCTTGTCCATTCTTTGAGGGGAAATGTATTTTCTTTATATTTGGTTTTCCACTATGCTTATGCCTAATTGTGTGGTGTTGTATACAAGTATGTGCAGGTACCACCAGAGGCTAGACAAGGATGATAGATCTCCTGAAGCTCAAAAGTGTTTGTTGGCCAAACAATATGGTTACCAGACACCTAATGAAAATCAAACTCTGGGACTGTACAAGAGTAGTATTTGTTATCAACTGATGATCCATCTCTACAGTCCTGATGATATATCTTTTATACTCACATGGATAGTGCAAGTGTATCTAGTCTGGCAGAAATTAAGTTCTTCTAAACAGACACTTATATCTCTCAATCTAGCTATCAGACCATTGAAACAATAGAAAATGAGAAAATAGAAAAATAGAAAAATGAAATTCATGCCCTGGCAATGCTGAAGCATGCATGGGCAGCCTGTATATGGTGGTTCTGTTGAACTTGTCCATATTGGGTTTTGTGGTCTAAGTTGATGAAGATGGTTGGCCAGGTATCTTCCTCAAGAGGGTACCATATCTCATTACAGATGGTTGTGAGCCACCATGGGGTTGCTGGGAATTGAATTCAGGACCTCTGGAAGAGCAGGCAGTGCTCTTAGCCACTAAGCCAGAAAGAATAGCCGAGGCTGATTTACAGGTCCACAAATCGCAGCTAAAAAAAGCCATCAGTCTTGCTTTTCATTACCAATGAAAAGTGAGTGTGGAGACTGGGTGTGGCCTTGCCTTTGCTGACAGCTTGCAGAGTGCGATCTTGGTCTGCCTGTCTGTGAGCACGAGCTTATGTGGCAAGCACAATGGCTGTTAGGAGCCTCACAAAGAACTGAGGTGTGTGCTAAACTCTCTGAAAGAGCGTCGTCGCCTTCTGTGACGGTCACAGGTTCACTAGGTGTCAGCTTTGATATTGTGCCCATGTCTCAGACAAGCCGTGCTTCTCAGCTTTGCTTGAACTAGGAGAAGGCTATGATCTTTCACTCCGAACATTAAAGTCTAGTACATATTACTCCATATGCTTGTTTTTTACATAATGGTATTTGTTAAAAACAACAATTGTCATGAAACTTGTTAAAGTATATATATATATACATATATATATGTTATAGGTCATTATCTTTCTTATTAATTAGCATAAGGTTAATCCCACAGTACAAGTTTTAATTTAATAAACACCAATTAAAATGTTTTAAACTTATAAAATAGAAATTAAACTGTTAGAAGAGTGGTGTGGAGCTTCCCAAGTGTTCCATCCAGGAAGCATGCATTGTGTGTTAGGCTACATGGCAGACAATGCAACCTTTTCAAATAATACATGGTACAAGATGAAAGGGGAGGGTGTGACTGCCAGATAGCTCAAATGACACTGGATCTGACGAGCTCAGAAGTGAGAACCATCACCTGCTAGATGTCTTCTGACCTCGAAATACGCGTACTGCAGCCTCTCTATCCAACTTCCTCCCTTCCCACTCTCGCATAAACAATATACTATTAAGTAAGTAAATATTAAAAATCTTTGTAAAAATAGGAAAGGTGGTGCTTATCAAATGGTTAAGTAACGTGACAATATAAATACAGTTCACAGACATTGTGTGGATCTGATTTTAAACAATAATTTTATTGATCAAGAGACCTGAGAGGTTTAGGAAAAATTTACAGATGAACTGGGTAATATATATAAGAAAACTATTTGAAGAAGGATGCTAAAAAAGAAATCCCACACTAGCTCAGAATTGAGTATGATAAAAGATTATTTATTTAGGGGTAGACTCATAGATCACAATCCTCTGCTCAAATGGGGAACAGCAACCTAATCCAGGAGCCGGGAAAGAGGCTGGATGTGTGCTTTACATTGGCATATATAGAATAAGAGGCCACGGCCAAGTGGGAGGGGAGCCTAAAGGCTACTAGCAGTAGGAATTCCTACAGCAACTATTATTGATTTTATTATGGATTTCATAGCACTGTGGTTTTTTTCATCTAGACACAAACAAGGACGTTTCTCTTTAAAATACAGTGGCATCAATAAAATACTTTAAAAGTTAATAGATATTGATGGAGAAGGAAGGCAGATGATGGATACTTGGCCAGATCTTGGTAATGTTGGGAAAGGAATAATAGGGACAAGCCAGTTGACTAAATTATTCTAATATGTGATTTTTTGAAAATGAATAAATTATTTACGGTAAATTCATGAAGATTTTATTAACAACTTCAAATATTTAATTTGTAATACTAATGACAAAGTACAAACTGCATAATGATGTTTTCAAATGAGCACAATGTAGTAAAGATAGGAAGAAAGGATAGAAATTTGAAATGTCGTGTGGAAAAAGGGAAAGCTACCTGTGGTTAAAAGGAACCCTCTTTAGTTCTTAACGTGTACACACCTTTCATAGCTTGTGAGTCCTTCTTCTGTTTTAGCATCTTCAGGAAACTCCATAGCTCTGATCCTGCAGAAACACCTTTGTGCTTTAGCTGAGTGGAAAATCCTCCACCTTCAACGCTTTGGTCTACTATGGCTAGTTTCTGTGTTTAGCATCTGACGGCTTTCCGAGGCTTGGTAAGGGACGCTGATCTTAATAATGAGTTTGTCAATATGCAAAATGAAATGATGTGTCCCTCCTTAGGACATTAACATTGTTATTTGAAAAACTGTCAGTCAAATTCTTAGCTGTAATTGAACCCTGTGCTGTTACACTTCACAACCTTGATTTATATTTCAGGTTTCTATATTTTTTAATTGTTTTTGTCAATCTTCATATATGTCATAGATTTATTTTTTTGGTATTCAGCTCTCTTAACCTTCAATGTAAAGTATATGCAATATATATAGTAAAAAAATTTAGCAGGTGTTGTCTACCTGCTAAAAAGGAAAGCTTTTAACTGTCACAAAGTAAAACTATATGCCGTAAGAACAGTTTTCAAGTAAGAATTATACTCACAATGTTCAGTTCATTTGTATTTGGCACATTTGGAGAAAATACTCTGTTATCTATCTTATCTTGGTGAGTCCAAAGATTTGTACCTAACTCACTTTCTATCATAACTTGTTTTACCAACCTAAATACATCTTTTTTAGACTTCTGGCTGCTTGGGCAGTCATACAACAGAGGGACTAGAACCATGGTTCAGCTGTAAGAGCCCTTGCTACTTTTCCAGGAGCCCTGAATTAACATGGCAGCTCAGCTCCAAACCCAGAGGATCAAACATTTCCTGTAGTCATTTGCAGGTACCAGGCATGCATCTGATATGCTGACATACATGAAGGCAAAACACCCATGAAACATAAAACATTAATATACGTAGAGAAAAAACCCACGCAAACAAAAAGCTTCCAGGACAGCCAGGGATACACAGAGAAATTCTGTCTCAACAACAAAGTAAGAAGAAACCAAAGCAAGCAAAACAAAAGAAACCCTAAAAAGCTTTTTAGATAGCAGGGCAGTGGATCTCGGAGGAGATAGGGGAGAAAAAGTGAACAGAATCAATAAAGAGTGTTTTTGAAAGTTAGCAGTAATAGTCTCAATAAAAGCACAGTGACAACTCTAGCAGTCAAGTTTCTTTAAGTTTCTCCCCATTTGTGGTTATTTATATGACTATTGTAATTGAAAGATTCTCAAATTCACAAATGATTGAGGATCATTAAGCAAGTAGCTGTGTATTAATAATCTGGCTCACTGTGATAAGAATGTAGGAAAGTTATATTGAAGTTGTGTGACTTTCCATGTTTAAAAGATTTAAAATTTTAGTGGAAGTTTTTTAGTTGCGTGATTCTTGGATATCTGAATGGGTGATTTTCTATGATGAAGTTGGTCTATGGTGAACCTATGTACTCCTGAATTCTAACACTTACTAATCTATTGGAAAACCCTCAAACAGAAGTAAAAAGCAGGAAGAAAATTATGAATTCCTGTAGAAAACTTCACTGCAAAAACAGAAAAATGGAATTTGTTTATAGTTGTGCCTGTGTGTCGTGAATGACATCAAGCAGCAGCAGTGTTCATGCCTGTTATTCGCATGTCTCGTTTTTGAAGACAGAGTCAGTGTTGTCAAGTATGCCCACTTTGCCTGTTTGCCATTTTCCTTCAGATAAACCTCCAGAAAAATTCTTAGTGCCATCTTGCTTTGAATTTAGTACTGCTCCTTTCTTTCTTTCAATCGTTTCTGTTGTTTCAGTGCTAGTAATTTAAAAGATGCTTTACAGAGCTCAAAGCATTCTTAGTTTACATATGCAGATCTTCCTGGATTTATTTCTAAATCCAAATGAATAGCATTGCTTTAAAAGCGCAACTATTATTTTACACGCCATTTAATTTTCAATTGCAATCTGAACCTAATTTAACTTTAAATTTACCTTTAAGCAATTAAGCAAATGAGATTAGAGGGAAAAGAATTGAGTGAAGTTCCTGGTCTCTTTATTTTGATGCAGAATCCGATTTCAAATTGGTTTGTTTACTTAGCTCAGTGTGAATGCAATCGTTTTCTGGAAACAATCCTCCCAGCACTTATGTTTTATTAAACCTTTTTAATCTTCTCTTTAACAATCTGTAATTTGTTTTCATTTGTCTCTTTTGTAAAAGGCATTTCTTTGATCTCTTCTCATGTGCTGTGTTTACTTAGTGGCCATCTGTGCATGGTCAGTTTTCCCTTTCTGAAGGAGCTCAGTAATTTGCACCTTGAGTTTATTGCGTTTGTCACCATGCAATCTTGAACAGGTTCATGAACAATCGTCACCTTAATCTGCGCAGTATTCAGAGACCTCATACACCATTGACAGTTGGGCACACCGCCCATGGGATTGCTCAAGACAAGGTCTGAATCACAAATTACTGCTTGAAGGCTAGCTCAGATCCCTCTAGAAGTTATCATCTTCTTCTCACGTATTTTGGCCAAGCATACCTAAATATTCCTGTCAAAAACCATAAGCCAAATTATATAGAAAAAAAGGTGTGGGAGTAAACTTGGGGTTTTGTGTGACAAACAATATTCAAAACATTGATAAAGGAAATAAGGGATTCAAAGAAATATAAAATGTCCAGCCATATCCCCAGGTACACTATCTACATGAGAGTATTTCTGTATCCCAGTACAGGTTTGAATAACCTGAACTCTGGTCTCCATGGGGCCAGTGAATAGCATAGAGAGTGGTTCCATGCCTTTATATCAGATGATGTCTGGCACATCACCCCACCCCCACCGCAGCTTCTCTTGATACTTGACTTGCAGCTTCTTCTCTTTAGCAGGGATGTGAAGCCCAGACCATAGCAGTCACAGAGCTGAGCAGCAGATTTCTTGAAAGTGCATCTAAAGAATTTAGCACAGAGCAATTCTAAGGACTTGCTGTGACTGTCATCCAAGTGTCCAAATGCTTAGAAACCACCTCTGTCAGCAAAGACAGTTTCTGGTCTCTTGCTTCTTAGTTATGTTTTTCCAAAGCACAGACACTTCTTACCATGTTCTGTGCTACTTCATCACTTTTGATAGTTACACTCTCGCACAGAAATGTCTGGTCATTTTAAAGCGGGTTCTTTGGCAATGTCTATAGTACCTGAAACTGCCTGATAAGCCATGGTCAGCACCTGAAAAATGAGTACTCTGCTCCTGAAAGGCAGGCTCTTACTAATGCTCACTGTCCCTTTCCCTCACCCTTGTCTGTCTTTCCTGAATTTATCTATAATATACTATTAGTTAATAAGTAATGTTTAAATTTGTTGATTTTACAAAACCATTGCAACATATAGTTATTGAGAAAATAGAAAATTGAGCACACATCTTATTTACCTATGATGTACAATTTACCTGTTTTTTTCAGTGTCACCACACGATATCCATGCTTTCCCTTCAAGCATCATTTTTGAGAGAATATGTTGCATGGGATATATAAGGAATGTTTGGAAGGCAGATTTCAATAAAATAAGCAAAGGTTGGTCTACCTGTAGAGATGACAATAACCTCAATATTGTGGGGGAATGACTTAAACCAGCTCAGAAGAGCCAACCGTGACACAGCATCCTCACTGAGTTATCAGGCGAAAGGAACGATGTTATTGAAATTGAGGATCACAACTCTTGGCCCCAGTAATATCTGACCACTGATCTTTGTTAGATCCATAAAAAGAACCAAATTAATAGTGGAAAGAAGACAAAGATTTACATAATTTGGTCACATTGAGCCGAGGAGTAAAGAGATCCAACAAATACCTCAAGTTCATTATGTGGTCCCAAGGTGAGATCAAATTTCTAATACGGGGCCAAAGATTTACACACCTAAGCATTCCCAGCCAGAGGTCAGTCATACCCACCACTGACCCATTGCTATCCTGGCTTAGGTGTCCTCTCCTAAGGTGGTGTGAAAAGCTATTAGAACGGTTTGAAATCTCTCTCTAGAAGACACGCTCATCCTCTCGCTGGTGCTTTTTTCTTTCCCCTGCATGAGATTCTTGGGGGGGAAATAACCACTTCTCTAGGGTTCATTGTATCAGTAGTCCAAGAGTCAGACTGGAAGATACAAGTTTTTCTTTAGAATATGTGCATCTATGACAGAGCAGTTACAGATTCCGTGGGACTATTTCAATCACAGATACCACAAATGCTACAGATGAAGGGTCCCCCTCCGAGATATAAATCTCCTTTTTCAATTTTTCGTTATTAATTTGGCTCTTTTTATTGACTTACTGAGGACCCATGACCAGCTATGGCTGCAGGCATAGTAAATTGTGAAATATTTGCCACAAGGGTTTGCAGGATACCAATGAGGTTAATTCAGTCTTTAGTTATTTACTATACACTATCAACTGTTGTGAGACTATGCTTAGTATAAACCATCCTGTAAAAATATTAAACACTGCTAAATTTGCATATCTAAAACAAGTGCTTGTTTTACTGCATTTGCTAGAGTCAAAAATCTTTCCCTTGGTTTTCCCCATAAGTCAGGCTCAATCACTTTCCCTTGACAGGCCAACTAAACAAAAGCTAATAGTGAAAGCGAAAATAAAGATTTGTTTGAGATTCTTTTTTCAGTGTTAGGTTACAGTAGAGGTCAAGCGTCTCTCCCCATCCATCCACTTTTTTGTTGTTGGCATGAGTTTCATGGCTAAGTAGAAGACAAGAGCTGTGCATAATTAAGTAGTCCTCATCAATATGATGCAGCCAATCATTGTTCTATCATTGTGTGGGGTCTGCTATCTCCTGGAAGAAAATCTGATAAGTTATAAGAACTGTGTTACATCTCTTTGAAACAAATAAGCTTTTCATCTGACTGTCTCAATGATTTAGCTTTTTCCTGTTCCAGCATAAAATTCCTGAAGGAAATCCCAAAGTCTTGGGTCCCATTGTTCTGGTCAAGCTCTGTCTAACCACGACAGGGGCAAGCATCTTTTTTAGAATATCTTCATGCCTGCCAAGGCATGTACACTTGTGGGTGTCTCCAAAATGTTCAGTTAGGTATGATGTTTTGATGTGTTGTTTTTGATTCTCCTTCTTATACAGAAAGACATAATTTCATTTAATGTAAGAGACTTTCTTTCATCTGGTAAGCACACTCTGTGCACTTTCTCCTCCTAACTTCTTCCTGTGGTACTCGGTAAACACCTGGCACCTGGCACCATTTATCGCTGCTGTACTATTTACTCCATGTCTTGATTAGTGCATAACCCACTAGATTTCTTGTTGATGTGCAAGACCATCTTGTTGATGGTCAAGACTCTCCAAGCAAAGCTGGGGTAAGAAGATCTCCCTCTTCCTGTAAGACTTCCCTGAGGCAGTTCCAGTCTCTCCTGCTGCAAAAGTGTACACACACACACACACGTGTGACGTGTGACAGCATGTGCAGTTGGAAAGCAGGTGTCTGTTTTCCCACTTGACAGCTTTTCCCCTCTGGTTGATGAGCATAAACTGAATACCAGTTAATGACCCGAAATGTAAAGAATACCTGATAATGCTTGGTGAAATCATGAGCAATTAATAGATATGTTTGCAAAAACATACCTATTACAACACTTAATGTTTCCTCCAAATCTATCTTTTGACCAAAATATCAAACATATAAAAATCGGTATTAATAACCTTATGCCATGTTTGTGCTGATAGCTAGAAATTTCATGATTATGTTGATGAAATTCCACAAGATGATAAGCAAAATGATCTAGCACCAGCACTGTATGGAAGTCCCGTGATGTGATTGCCAGGTTCCATGTCTCTGAAAATCTGTTTGCACAGAGACACGTAGATTGTAACACACAAGGGGAGAGTTTATGAAGGATGAGAAAAATCTTCCAAGTTTGTAAATGGGCCAGATCTGGGGAATATCTCAACCCCCCCAAAATCATGGTAGCTTTTCACTGCTCAAGGCCATTTATATATTATGGATTTATTTGTGCATACTTTGTTTTCTTACATATAGTTTACAACGAGGGGACAGTGGGTTCCAGCCTTCCTCTGCTATTGGTGTTTTTATATCTTGATATCTCTGCAATCTCCTTCTCCACCATGTTCTACCTCACAAGTTTATTCTGTTTAACAACCTTTATTGTCTAATTCTGTGTTGGCTCAAAAATCCTTATTACTATCATATAAAACCTTTGTGGTGTGTTTACACGATAGACTAATAGGTACTACAAACCCAAAAGCTAAGAATGTCAACGGTTAGAATCTGAAACCTTTTTGATTGAACCTAATCTTCTGATATCCTCATCCATTTACTTGGTAAAATATATTCATTTGTGAAATTGTCTTTTTTGTCAATAAAATACGATGTGTTTTTTTTTTTCCGCAGTGGAACATGCCACTCGGTGTACTCTGAACCTAGGTTCCTCTGGCCATGGTCACTCATGTTTGGCTCATAATAAATCATTGTTTGCATACTTTGAGCTAGAACTATATCTTCTATCAATAAATGGCTACCTAACTATGAGAGAATAGTTAAACACCACTTTTAGAAATTTCTGGATGGATTTTCCCCCATCACTTCAGGAGTTGAGATGAGAAAACAAAAATCACTCTTCTGCTGTTGTTCCCTTCATTTGTTAACAATGACAATAAAAAGTACACCTCTTCTGTTGCTTTAATTTTTTTATTTATTGAAAACTTCATTGAAAATTTATCATGCATTCAAACCTAAAAACATTTATATCCTTCTTGTAAGTAACTGAAACCATAAGGTCAATTCATTTTTTCTATTCCTAATTAGCAGCACTAAATCAGCCAACTGCAATTCAATGCAGCCAAGAACAACTGATCATGTAAAATAAGCAGTCTCTTTAGACAGAGTCCAGAGAAGCAGACTTGATTGGATTTCCCAGTCAGAAAAAACAATAAACCCCAAACCTATAGCACAATGTCTTCAAATACATTATGCAAATAACCTTTGGTTGTCTTAAGCAGGTTATTATGTATTGCTGTATAACAAGCTAAATTTCCTAATTGTTGGTTAAAACCTTCATCTAGTGAAGATATGGGTCATGAATTTAGGCAGGCTATTGGTTGTTTATTTCTCCCTTCCTTCATTTTGTTAACTATAGCAAGTTGGTGGTTGGTTAGAGGTGTACTAAAACTTTGCTTTCATGTATGCATGTCTTGTAGACAGTCTGGAGCCTCTGTCTTTCTCTGTGTCTCTGCTAACCTGCTTCTCTCCCTCTTTCACTCTTTGTCTGTCGCTCCCTTTTCATTGGAAATTTGGACTTCCCATAATGGTTTTCTTACAGAGGACAACATAATCACAAGGAGGTGTCTCTTGAGAGATACTGAAAGTAGAAACCATCTGTGTAGTCACTTATTTTATCACTCCTGATTGACTGGTTCTGTTAATTTTAGAGCTGGGACTCTTGTACCTGGCAGAACACGATGCTGGAGACAGCTGCTTACTTCATGGTATCTAGGATGCAAGAAGAAGGATATGGAGACCCAATATCCCAACCGGGTTCTCCAACAAAAAGTCACCCTTCAAAAAGATACTATGTCCTAAAGATTAAAATAGCACCCACAGACTAGGAATCAACTCTGGAGCACATGACTTTGGAGAACATTTCACATACAAACCATAGCAATCATGAGTAGAACTCTGATAATATTATGACTGTGAAATATTCTTAGAGATATCTCAAATAGACGTTAAGAACCTTATATTGGACAGTAGAGGAAAGACAACATTTTCTGTTATTTTATGGAAAGCAGGGATATTACAGGATAAATGAGTGTGTTGATTCTGAATATTTAATACAGTTGTAACTGTGTGTATGTGTGTGTGAGCATGTGTGTATGTAATTGCTGAAGGAATTTTCCTTTCTTCATTAAATTATCATGACAGAATTGGCAAAACTTGTTTGAAATAATTGAGAGAATGTTGCTTATCTCAGTTTTGATTACAGATTTTTTGTTTTAGGAGAGGCCACAGTCTCCATTTCTGCAGTGACAGCAAACTTAAAGTATGTGGATATGCCTTCCATATTTATTCTCCTCAAAATTGCTTTCAAGTGCTCCTTCTTTGCATTCACATATAAGTTTGTGATCCTCAGTGTCAATGTCTATGGAGAGAACTTTTTGGGATTGGGGTAGAAACTGCATTGGTCCTGAGGGTGCAATCGCTGCGGAATGTACTCAGCAATACTTATGAGCAGAAGAATATTTTGTATTCATTTCAATTTCCCTTGCTATGTCTCAGCAATATTTTGTGTATTTTTAGTGTACAGCTGGTACATTTACTTCCTGGTATTTTGTAACTTTGCTGCTATGATGAAAGATTGTTCTTCTAACCTCCTTCTCTAACACTCAACACTGTTATTTGCAAAAACAGTTTACATTTATGGTGCTTTAAGACCTTACTAACAATGTTTATTGAAGTTTTATTGTATATTTCATGGCATTTCCTGTGTTCTTGTATATCACTATCAAGTTAGTAGTTAAGAAATGTCCTATTTTTTCTTATCTTAAACACTCATTTGATATGGATGAAACTGCTTTTCGTCTCTGACAGCTGTACACTTTTCATACTTCTATTTTTTAATTCTCAGTCTGTTATGTTCTTTGATATAAGCTGTGTCCCTCCTTGATAGCATCTAATCACATCTTGCTTTTCTGCCAATAGCAGCATATAGCCCATGAATGGGATCACCGATCCACTCAAACTTAATGTTGCTTTTAATATGTTTAAGTCTACAATTTGCCTCTTATTTTACCAAACCAAAACCTTATATTTTCCTAGTACCTCTGGTTTTCAATTTCTGCCTCATTTTCTACTAAATTAACACTTTCAATGTCATTTTACTTTCTCTGTGTATAACTTACATAAATTATTTTGACTTCTTTTATTTAGTATTTGTGGAGAATTGATAAATGGTTCTATAAAGGAAATGATGGTCAGAGTTTAAACATTGGAACATCTGCTTGTGTTTCCACTGATCAACTCTATGGCTGTTGTATTAAAAGGTCTCCTGAGAGGATAAGATCAAATCCTGCTACCTCTTTCAGGTAAAAATTTTTGAGCTGGTTACAGACTAGCTTGTTCTAAGAACCTTGCTTCCTCTAATATTTTACCATCTACTAATGAATCATAATGGCTTAATTTGAGTTACATATACAAATTATGCTTCAACATGGCTGTTTTATCTCCCACCTTATTTGGACTAATATTGTTATGCTTGTGATATCTATCTATCTATCTATCTATCTATCTATCTATCTATCTATCTATCTATCTATCTACAGTATAACAAAATTGACCTCAAATTTCTATCAATAGATGGAGATCCATATCAATGCAAATCTCTAAAGCATATCCCTCTTTAAATATAAACAAACATTTATAAACAATCGTTTAGAGAATTTGGGCATAGTTCTCTCCAAACTGCTTTCTTCTGTTTGTTGGGCAAAGTAATATTTGGGGGTGTTCATGGTGACCTTTCAGGGGTCTTGTTCCAACAACCCACATTAGTCTGGAAGGAATCCACAGGTTCTCATCTTCTGTGGAAACAAAAGAAGAACCTCTTTTTCAAAACAACATTTCCCTAGACCCAAATTTTGAAGTCAAGATACCTTTATGTTGGTTTAACTTAGCAATCTATACAATGAAATATCTCTGTACTTAGCTCCTTCACAGTCAAAAAATTTAAAGAAAAAACAATAATATACATAATCCAGATTCTTTGTGTATATTCCATCTTTACATGGCTTATTGTTCTTACTTCTTTTAATCTATGACTGTATACTGTCTCTTTAAAGACTTTGTTTTATTATTTTTTAAAAATGATTTGCTACTTTTTATAACTCTCTATACTCTTTTTCTTCTCTCTCCCAAACCTGTGTACATTTAGCCAACACTGTGATTCATTTAAAGGTCTTTTCTATCTGAATTTGTCTTTGTTGTGTTTCTGTAATTTTTTTCTGTAATTTTTTTTTCTTTTAAGCAGGATTGCTGCTTAAAAGGCTAGGCACTTCTTAAAAACTTAAGCGGCAGTGTTGCGAGGGCAAATATGGCCCTGCCTGCTTGCTCTGCCCAGTTCAACATGGCAGAAGTCCATCTACTGCATCTGAGACTGCTGGGTGGGAGCCATCCTCACCACCTCAACTCTGGTAACCAGTTGACCCATGCTACTACCAAGTAACTTGCAATATGCTGCCCACAAACCTCACTTAAATGCTTGGCCTCCTGAAAGAGCCAGAGTTCGCACTGGCAGCCCAGCCCAGAAGGCTGCCATTTCAAAACTGCACAGGCTTTGTGTGTGTGTGTGTGTGTGTGTGTGTGTGTGTGTGTGTGTGTGTGTGTGTGTGTGTGTGTGCCTAGAATTCCTTCCCAAACTCTCTCAGGTTTTAAGTGGATTTTAGTTTGCCACATTGACACCAATTTCTAGTGAGAAGGCTGTATATTTGTTTCCCAGCCTCCCAGCCTCCCAAAATAATCTCAGAGAAACTATATTATTTAAATCACTGCTTGGCCAAATACTTAAGTGCATTACTAGCTAGCTCTTACATCTAGAATGAACCCATTTCCATTATTTTATATTTTACTACGAGGCTCATGGCAAAAGGCAAGTTTCTGGCATGTCTGTCTCTTGTGGTAGCTCCATGGCTCCCCTCGTCTCTGCTTTCTTGTACCTAGCATTTAGTTTAATTTTCCTCCATCTAGCTATACTCTGCCCTATCAGGCCAAGCCAGTTTCTTTATTAGTCAATGGCATTCACAGCATACAGAGGTGAATCCCACATCAGCTGTGATTTATACTTTTCACTAGTTGTGGAAGCACTGTTGGATCTTACCTAAACATTTTTCCTGTTTCTGAGATTTATTTAGTGCTATCATTAAAGTTTAGTGATTCAAACTCACGCTAAACTCCCCTAAACCTAATATGTTTTCCTCATCATTTTTGTCTGATTCTTTTTTTAACAAAGTGTATACCTTTCGAGGCAGCTGGATGAATTCTTGTGATTTGATGCCCTTTGATTCCTTGGATATGTTTTTCCCACTTTGAAATAGATGTGCTTCTCCTTCCCTTCTGAATTCCACCTCTGTTAAGAAAGACAGTGTTTGTGTATTTTATTTTTATGATGATCAGTCACTCTTTCTTGTCTGCTTCTACAATTTGGGATCATGAACATTTCAGTGAATGAATTTGAATTCTGACTTCCTCTCTGTAGGTTGTTCCATTTAATTACTTGTCTAAAGCATTACAAAGACTATCTTTTTTCTTCCTTCCTTTCTTCCTTCCTTCCTTTCTTTCATTACTTCTTTCTTTTTGATTATTTTATTTTATTGCTTTATGTGTACAGGAGTTTTATTTGTATGTATGCATGAGCAACACATTTGTGCAATGCCCTCAGAAATCATAAGAGGGCATCAGAATCCCTGGGATTGGATTTACACATCATTGTGAGCCACCGTATATGTGCAGAGAATCAACCCAGGCCCTCTGGAACAGCAGCCAGTACTCTTAAAAACTGAGATATTGCTTCTATCCCACAAAGACTTTTTTTTTTTTTACTGCAATGAGCGTCTGATTATTTCTCTACTCTTTCAGGTTCCTTTTTTCTTTTTGAGAGTTTATAAATGCCATGCCATACCACTGTCTGCTTCTTAATGCCTTCTCTGCACATGCAGTCAAACTTCCCTTAGCAGGGAACTTTGGATGTGTAGGCCCTGAGAGTTTCAGTTAGGGATAAATCAAGAATATGAAGACAGCATACCAAGTCCACTGTAGCCATCTAGCTCTTGGTCTTGCTCCTCTGATATCTACACTGTTTCTTAAGTCAGGTGTTGATTCACTAGGCCCTCCACTGCCAGCTGACTGGATATGCATTCTCAAATCAGCTCAGATGAAGTCCTCTGGGACAGTATGCAGACCCTAGGTTGGCCAGCTCTCCTTGGGTGGGGAAATTTGATTTCTCTGGTCTCTGTCAGTACGTGTGCCCAACTGGGATGGAGCCCCAGAGAAGAATAGGGGCTGTTCTCAACCAAACCCCAGAAATCTCCATGGAGTAGAGCATTTCCTCACTGCATGGTGCCGGACCAACTTCAAATGCAATGCGCTGACTGAGTGTTCACTTTTGCCACAGGTTTTTGAGGTAAAGTTTCGCTAAACTCCTCATGCCCTATGTCAGAACAAAATTTTAATAGGAATGCTTATGTAGATAGCCAAAGACATCTAGACACCTTTGCAAATCCACCGCTCAATAATAGAAGCCAACTTTGTGCCCACAAACCACCAGAGTGAAAACTAGAAGAAACATAACCAAAGCCTCTTAAGGAAAACAAAACAAAGCTAACAAAGTGGGTTTGAAATGAAAAGCAAAGAAAGAAACTGGAAATTTGTGTGCCGTCGTTGCTCACAGTTTGCTAAGCTTGTGAAGTTCACATAAATCAACACCCGACTTTAGTAATTCATCAGAAATATTATATGTGTATGCAAGCTACGCCAGTTTATAAAATATTACTTTAGCATTCATATTATTGACGCGATGGCATTCAGTTCCAGCCTGTGCATATCTGTGTCAGGATAGTAATATTTCTGCTCCTCAAGATATGTCAGTCACATGTTCTCCTTTGTTCAGCTTGCCACACTTTCTCATCACCCAGGTCAAAAGCTGTGCAGTGGCAGATTAATCCAATATATGAATCTTCACTGTGAAAGTCACTACATAGCTTTCTTGTTCTGTAATTACTATAGAAATCAATATAATAGGGAACTGAGAGATGGCTTGGGGGTTAAGATGACTGGCTGCACTTCCAGAGGACCTAGGTTTGAATCTCAGCATGCGCTGAGCCTCTGTGACTCCAGGTCCCAGAGGTTCTTCGCTCTCTGTCCTATTCAGGCTTCATAAACAGGTGGTACACAGACATATACGAGGGTAAATACCCACACACATAAAGACAAAAGTGAGAATCCTCTGATGTAAAGAATTGATTTGATGCCAATTTATTATGACCAAACAATACTTTCAAATTTTGTTGAGGGTTCAGACAAATACCACAAGGCCACAAATGCAGAGTAACCCCTTGGATGAGGGAACAATGGCAGTTCTACTTGGTTTGAGGTAAGTCTTCAAGAGTTAATTGGGAATTTTCAAGCAGTTTGGCAAAACCAAAACTCCAGTGTCTATCCTTCACTGGAGTGTCAGTGTGGAAACAGTCGTAAGTGTGGGAGGACCATTGTCAGGCTGTGGGGTGGAGATGTCATTAAGAGGGACAATGCATTTAATTCATACTTTGGGAAAAAGTATAAGACAAGGCCATAGGCAGAGAGATTCATAGGACAATGGCCAATAATATATGTAGTCATTGGGTTGTGGTACTGATCCTAACAAAAACAAGGTTCATAAGAAAGAGGATAATTTTCGTTTTAAATATTCAGGTATTGGTGTCATTTGTGGAGACAGAAAGAACAAACGTAGAGGTGAACCTGGAGGATAAGATCAAGGAAACTGGTTTTTGTTTTGATCAAGTTTCTGAGTCACTCTGTGGGTCCAGATCTAGAGAAAAAGTGGAGCGTAATGGGCAGGAACTGACCATAACAGCAAGATGAGGAAATCTCTGTTCCATGCTGAAATAGATGAAAATTATGAGCATAATACCCAACAGGAGAAGAAAAACAGCTTATCTACTTTGTTTAAAAGAGCCTGCAGGCTTATTGTATGTCCTAAGAAGTATGAGAAACCAGTAATGGCAGGTTTTAATGTGGTTGTTTTTGGGACTTGATGGAATTATGAGACTGGAAATAGGCAGGGTGTTGAGAACACTCTGTTCTGAGTGTGCTGGATAGGTCACAGTTCCAAAGTAGGGATATTGGTGTGGCTTTTTTCTTTTTTCTATTTCTTTTTTATATTATATTATATTATATTATATTATATTATATTATATTATATTATATTATATTATATATTTTCTATTATATTATATGACTCCCAGCCATAAATTTATCTTCATTGCTACAACATGACTGTAATTTTGCTACAGTTATGAATTATAATGTAAATATCTAGTATTTGAATAAAACCTAAGAAAAATTATTTTGCTGAGATATAGTTGACACTTCTGGCATTAACTGGATAAAGAAATAATTCTGTAGTTTTAGTATATTCAAAGACTCACACTAGCATTTTTTTGTAATATTAAAGGGTATCTATCACCAAGTTACAAACTTAATACTAAGGGCAAAAAGTGTTACTAAGCAGTCACTGGCAAAATCCCAGAAGTCCATGCTTGAGAAATTTCCCTGAGACAAAGCATGGAAAATTCCAGAGTTCCACAAGGAGCTGGCCACAACAGTGTTAACTTCCATCCTGGAGTGTCTTTCTTTCAGATCTTCCCCAGAAGAGAAGGTTTGTTCAGTACGAAACAGATGCAGTTGGGAGAAAGAAGATTCCTCTTAGATTTAATTATAAAGCTCTGATTATAACGATGTTTTGGCGTGAAAAGATGTATGTGTTAAACACCTTAAAATGCTTCCCACTGAGAAAGCATGTCAACGCTGCTGAATTCTGATAAGGAGTTTGGCTTTAATGAAGTATTGCTCTGTTCATGTTTTGTAGGCATTTTGGTTCATATCAGATGATGGAAAAAGCTATATATGTTTAGCTATTACAAGGTTAAAATACACTGTAGAGAGATTGGAAGGCTGTGATTTTTAAAATGGGGATTACTATAGCAAGATCAATCAGGTATGTTTTCCAGCAACTAGACTATAATTGTAAGGCTCCTGGTAGTTCACTTATACTTCAGGATTTTTTTAAAAAGAAAAATTAGATATTAAAATTTATATAATGTTGTGAGTGTCCAAATGAAAGGTGTGGGAACATCAAGTACCTCAAGTAAGACTCAAATATATGTGTGAAATTTTAATTCAGTTAAATATTTTAGGGAGTTTATTTTAAAGGGCAGTATATTGTAAGTGGAGACTACATGGCTTGAGTATATATTGGTATGAGACTTGTCTAAATGTTTGCCTCTGGGTGGATTTGAGACATAGAACTGTGCTCTTTTCAGTGGACGTGGTTCCTAGAAGCCATTTTGACAGAATGAAGTCATTGGCTTGTCAAGACAACAACAACAGCAACAAAAAGGATGTAACCTTTTTTTTCTACAACAACATGGTAATTTTAATCCACAATAAAAATAAAAGAGATACTTGAAAAACAATAAGAATCATTTACAAAGTGGGGACCCATTGCTGTTTACAGTTTTATGAACCCTGTATGATAGAAAAGTATGTAGATGGGCCATTTACCAGGATCTGTTTTTCTTATTTGTTTTTTTTTTTTGTGCTGGTTGTTAGCCATTAGATAAAAAGGGGAAAAAAGAAGAAAGTCTCTTAGTAAAGACTTAAGTCACATATTTTGCTTTTTAGGATCATGCCTTAATGTGTTCTTGTTTTTAATTGGAGTACCATTCAAAAATTTCCAAAAGGGGTTGAGAGTATCACAAACATTTGGTCTGGTTGTAAAAATATATGCATATGGTATTTTGAAGTGTAAAAATTAATCCAAGTCTAAAAACTGATAACTTAATTATTATTACTCAAATCTAAGAAACATTTCATGCACAACAGACATTTCTACAGACAATAGTGCCCTTGTCAACTGAATTCTATGAGTTGCAGTGTAATTCATTTTACCCTGTTAGCCTTCACGATGAAGGACACTTTCATCGTGTTGCCTTCACACGCTCAGATGGCTAGCAATTTCCAGAACTGCAGTTAATCATTCAAATTCCATTCATGTCACTATCTATCTCCACTGGCAATGCCTCCTGACAATATAGTAAATATAAAATAATTATATATGGTGACAACAAAATCTTTAAAATTATAGTTTACTTTGTCACATTGAAAATCCAGAATGACTCTGGAGACCACAAGTGAGGTACACTTTGTGGTTTCTACCATTTCAGAGAATGAAACCTAAATGTTTCTACCTTGAAAGAAAAATAAAGTATTTTGGGCAAGTTAATAACATACTCTTACTAAAAATTAATTGTATTTCAAATAAGTGGAAAATTATATTTATTCTTTCATAATTTGATCTATTGAGGAAGATCATAAAATTTGCATAACATGTTAAGAGCCGTAGTACTATATTTTTGAACCAAGCTAGATGATGGGTGCTTTAAAATGAATATTTTTTTGCTTTCTGTACACTTGGTTTTGTTTTCAGATAAGCATGTGAGGAAGGCTTGTGAGGTGCTATTCAGTGACTTACATGCCAGGGCCTGTGGTCACGTTCAGGGCATCCATTCAGGATAAAAATGAACAAACAATTCAAGCATTTATGTGTGAAGATGGAAGTAATAATAGTGTTACTAAGAATAGTCAAAGGAATGTCACTTTGCAACGTAGAGTTCTTACTAGAGAAAATTACTGACATATAATAGTTCCACACAAATTATATTTAAATATAGCTAACACTTGATATAACTCATGTCAAATAATTACTCTTTGGTAATATCTAACAGCTTTAGATAGATCTTTTGATGTGGAAACTTAAAAAAAAAGTATGTTAGTTTTTGACAGTGTCTTAAGAACAGTGTTCCTAATCACACGCCTTCATCCTTTTGAAGCTTCTTAGTTACAAAGTCTCACAAAGTTTAATATTTAAGGTGCCAGGGACCAGCCTCAGCAGAGAAGTGGGTCTGGAATCTGGGATGTCTGGAAGGTGAAATGAATACACGAACACAGGATTCTGATGCAAGTTGACAGGCTGACAGCTTCAGGGCAAGTTCTTCTTCTTCTTCTTCCTCCTCCTCCTCCTCTTCCTCCTCCTCCTCCTCCTCCTCCTCCTCCTCTTCCTCCTCCTCCTCCTCCTCCTCTTCTTCTTCTGATGTTACTTCTGCTTCTTCTGCTTCTGTTTCTTCTTCTACTTCTTCTGTTCTGAGCTTCAAACCTGCCTTTTACTGTAAATCTTATACAAGGAAAATGATTCTTTTTTTTTCTTGCCACAGGTTAATCATTACTGGGGCAAAGTAGTTTACAAGAAGTAAAAAGATTCTTTGAAATCAGAACATCATCATTCATTTTGACATTTTCCCAGGTCCCAAGCCCCATGCCAGCCACTGTATTCTTAACTCTTTGCTGAGTTAATCATAAAACAACTTCTGAGGCTCTCACCTCAGAGGCTAACTACTTGCAGTTTACAGAAGCATAGTTCAGTGAGTTTTACTCCTTTGTCATACCTTTCCCATTGTTGGTCCTCACAATTCCAATTTTGATTTATAAGACCATAGGCAGTCAGCTCTAAAAGCCCTAAGTTCCTCAGAAACTTTATTCATCATAGCCAAGTTCCTTTCTGTTTCAGTATCATTCTTTTGCCAAGTTTTATAATCAGGTAAAAGACAATTTCTACATTTTTCCCAAATTTCCCCAGTTCTTCCATCAGTCAGGTTTTTTCCCCCATAACCTGCTTTACAGCTTCAGTGCCTGCCTACTTTATCAGATCAGGAAGACTCATATTATCATATGGCAATCCATATTTTCAGAAGCCACTGGTGTGGAAGGAGAAAAAGAGCATGAAGAACAAGTGCACTATTAGAACTGCTATAACCAGAATCATCTATAACATTGCCAAATGTGTGTGCAGATGCCATAGATGTGGACCTTGGGGCACATAGGTGTTTTCTCCTTGGCCCTCAATTAACACACTCATTTAGCTGCCACTGGGTTGCCTGGAGGAAATTGCTTCCTGCATCTCAGGAACCGCACATGGAGGGGGGGGGTATGCTTTGCTGTCTCCGGCATTAAGGCAAAGAGTACTTTTCATATGATGTGGATTTCTATATGCTCCCTAAAATATAAATAACACTAGGGAAATTCTGAATGAACATAAAAAAACTTGGGAGTTGCCATCTGTTATGAATTTTGGTAATTGGCAGAGTCAAGGAATGTGTATGATAAGTGTATGTTGCACATGTGTTCAAGTGTGCTCAAGACACAAGCTTTAATGACTGCATCTATCCTGCTAAGCCATTTAGAAAAGTCAGCATGAATATTTTGAAAGCTGTTAACATTTTAAGTGAAAAGACTGTGGGTTCTTTCTTTCCTTTATCCTCTTCAAACCTCTAATTGTCACCATTATTTTTCACATGGAAATAGGAGTTTTCATGGACTCAGATATAATTTTATTTCTAGGTAAACCAGATATAAAGACAAGTTTTTAATCTTTGTTACTAAGAATCCTGGGGATCATTCTCATGAGGTAGAAAGTAGCAAGAGGCTGCTCATTCATTTCCTGGCTGCCCAGACACAAATAATCTCACAGAAATTATATTAATGACTACAGAGTTTGACCAATGACTCTACTGTATTCCTAGCTAGCTCTTCTATCTTAAATTAACCCATTTGTATCAATCTGTGTATTACCACAAGGCTGTGGCCATTTGCTAAGGTTCCTAAGGTTCCAGTGTTTTCCAGCTACATGCTGTTTCCCTAACTCTGCCTATTCTCTCTATATCTTTTCTGGCCTGGTTATATTCTGCTCTGCTATAGGCCAAAGCAGCTTTATTCATTAAACAATAAAAGCTACACATACAGAAGGACATCCCAGCTCTGTGGAGCATTACCACTGTCTTGTTCTTACTGCTCAAAAAGAGGCTATGTGCCATAGTGTCCTAATAAAAATGACAATGAACAAAAAAGTCTTTCAGTAAGTATTTTATTTTGAGGGGAAGTAAAACAATACTTTGTCAAGCAGTGACATAGTGTGAACTTTATTATTTA
This sequence comes from Ondatra zibethicus, assembly GCA_004026605.1. Classification (NCBI taxonomy): domain Eukaryota; kingdom Metazoa; phylum Chordata; class Mammalia; order Rodentia; family Cricetidae; genus Ondatra; species Ondatra zibethicus. The sequence goes on along the minus strand of PVIU01002489.1, from coordinate 73,923 downwards.
TTCATTGGTTTTTTTTTGAGACAGGGTTTCTCTATGTAACAGTTCTAGCTGTCCTGGAGCTAACTCGTGTAGACCAGGCTGACCTCAAACTCAAAGAGATCTGCCTGCCTTTGCCTCCTAAGTGTTGGGATTAAAATTGGTTTGCTTGCATTTTCCATGAGTATTTTCCAAAGTCAGACTATAAAAGTGCATCAGTGTTCATAATAACTGTAATATCATATCTAACTAAGACTTTGACACTCAGGCTTTGCCATAGATCCAGATTTGAGCAACATAGCATAGAATAAATGTTGACTTGCATGGTTTTCTGTCTTCAAATATCTAGGTAGCACCACTGTTTTAATAAAAGTAGCTATTGCTGTGATTAAACACCATTACCAAGAATAATTTGTTGGGAAATGATTGGTTTTATCTTGTAAATTAACTTGTAATCCATCATCCAGGACAGTCAGGATAGAAATTCAAAACCTGGAGTTAGGAACAGATACAGAAGCCATGGAAGAGTGCTGTTTACTGACTCATTCTTCATGACTTCTCAAGCCTACATTCTTATAGCATCCAGGATCACTAGTCAAGATGCCACACTGCCAAAGTGAACTAGGCATTCCCACATCAATTCACAAGAAAATGCAACATAGTTTTGTCCACAGACCAATCTGGTAGAGGTATTTAGTCAAATGAAGTTCTCCTTTGCCCCAGTGACTCTGGCTTGTGTCAAGTTGAAATGAAACTAATCAGCAAGACCATTTCTTCACTAAGTGCAACTTTTTTCAAGATGAACTAAAGCAGAATAGAGCATTAATTTGAAAATATCAGGAGTGATAGGTCACTGTCATTAATTGAATTTGGCATGATGAATAAAAATCAGGTTTCTTTAAGCATAATGAAGAGATTTAATAAAATAGAACTCAGGTATTCTGACCTTTCAGAGGGCAGGTAAAAGGCTGATCTGGGTAAATAATGTAGATTTGACATTGCTGGCATTAAGTTCACATAATATTTAGGAGTGAATTTCACATTGAGTAAAGTAAAATTGTGAGAGGAAAAAAGGTAGAAAGATACTCAATGATATCAAATGAGAGTCTACAAAAAGGTTTATTTTTGACAAAAAAAATCATAAAATTCCAGCCAAATAAAATCATTACAGCAATGATTTTTGTAGTTCCTATCTACTTGCAAAATAGTATGTGATATATGCTATAGTTCTATTTAAAGATTTTGTTGGAAACCTGTGTGTCCATACCTTAGTCTGTTATTTATGAGGAGAATGCTGGTGACAGAGAAGAAAAAACCATTTTTCTTCAGCATCCAACACTGCACAGGGAATCCTTACTTGAAGACTGAAAGAGACTTTGTCAGATCAGCACCCTAGGATTGACCAGGTTACAAATGACACCTTAGGATTACTTGTGCAGATATGTGTTGTCCAGAGGAAAGTAAAGCAGAGTGGAAGAATAATCAACTTATAAAATATAATTTGGAATGATAGAATTGTCTGTCTGATTTGTAGGTTTAGCTGTGTCAATCCAGCAATTGACACCAGACACTTCCCGATCAGTGGGTGTTGGGTAGCCTGTATTTCTTCCCTAAAAATGGAAGAGAAACCAGTTGTCATAACTTAGAGAAGTCAGGAGGAAGCCCTCTCACTTAAATTTCAGCTATCATTCTTTCAAGAGGTTCAGCTCAGCAGTGGGATGCCAATGTCTCCCATATAAGCACTTTTACCTACAACTACAAATGGACAGTCGTAACTAGTGAATGAGGATTCTTAACTAGACACAGCATTCACTTACTAGATTCTGAACATTACCCAAGTAACAAAACATGGAGACAAAAACAACAGCTCAGTGAAGAATATAAAGCTTGACAAGGCTGAATATTGATCACTACTGAGACTGGTTATACTGCTGACCAGTTTATTGTGGGACGCATCAAAACATACTCTGCATTGTTTAAAGGGTGTTGTTACATTTATTCATTGAGAGAATTTTCTGACTTAAGGAATAAAATTTCCAGTGTAGTGGCTTAAACATAAAAAGTTTTGAACAGTCTCACTACTTGGGGTGTCAGGTGTCATATCAATGACCAACATGAGTCTCCTAGACTTCTGTCAATTCTGAATTAGTATTTTGAAATGATCACATGTTGCCCCAAAACATGGGTTGGCTTCGAACTTTCTGTGTAGCTGAGGTTGGCTTTGGACTTCAGAATGCTGAGATATCAGAAACAGAAACTACTCCCAGGCAAACAAGAGCTTCCTCTTTGATGCAGCAGAATTACTTGATGTCCACACATATGGTTTCATCTACATTTATGAATAGTAGTCAGGTGATCTCATATAAAGTCTTACTCTTTGGATTCTTTGAACCCTCTTGCAGGCACACGGATGTAGAAGAGTGGCGTTTAGGCTCTTAAAACTGTGGTCACTATTGAGTAATGAGGTTTCTTGGAATCTACAAACTATTTTCAGTTGTAATTGTCAGGCCCCAAAGAAACCTGGGACGAGTCTCAATCATTACCGGTGTCTCCATACAGTATTTCTCACCCTGTCCCCCAACCTAAACCTTCCCAAGCTAGGGACTAAGCTTCATATCCTTTTCTCTAGCTTCTAATCCTATATAACAGACATTTAAAGTACATGATCTCTTGGTTCTGTTCTTGGCTCCACTCCTAGATCCCTCTTTGTCCATTTGCCCTCTCTCCTCTCTCCCTCTTCTCCTTCCTCTCTCACTCTCACACCTCCTCTCATCTCATGGCCCAGTACATTCTGCCAGCCAGGTTCAGTCTGGACTCTTCCAGATGCCTCAGGATATTCTCTCCCTCATATTTATAATAAAAACATTCTCTGCAATCATTCTTAGGAAAAATCATGTCCTCATTTTCATTTATCTGGTGCCAAAATCATCAGATTAGTGTGGATGAGCTCCCTTCTAAGGGACTCAGCCTCTCGGAACCAAACTTGCTATTTGACTTCCCCGAAGTATGCCTGAATCATTTGTTTCTTCTGTCTCCAGCTGTCTAGAAATTTGACTCCAAATTATAGAGTCTTCAGCCACCTTTTCCCTCCACTTGCTCTAAGCGTCTATCTCCATCTCCTCTTGCTTACTTGCTAAGTGTCCTCTCTCTGGCTCTCGGACCCTTCTATACTCCCAGGGCCCCACCACCTGAGCATCTCTGCTGAGCCACGCCTCTCTTCAGGCTCCACCACCTGAGCATCTCTGCTGAGCCACGCCTCTCTTCAGGCCCCACCACCTGAGCATCTCTGCTGAGCCACGCCTCTCTGCAGGCTCCTTCTGTTCTCAGCTCCTTCCTGTAGCTTCCTTGTCTTGCCCTAAGAGCTGCTGTCCCAAAGTTTCCCTATTCCTTCATGACATCAGAATCTTCTCTATTTGTTACCCTTGTCCCTCATGGCTAGAATGTTCTTTGTCTCTCAAATCCATTTGGAGCTTATTTGAAGTCTTCCCTCTCATGGAATTTGTTGTATGTCCCTTTTACTCAGTCTCATTATTTTTTTTCAAAGCCTTTCTATTTTATTGCAAATTGCTTGACTTTAGTAAGCTCAATCAATGGCTAAAAACTGGCACAGTTGGTTTTCAAATTCTCTCTTATGGTAACAACCCCTGGCACTAAACAAAAAAATGATACCAAAATCTCTTATATTTAAACATTCTCTGCTCTATACCCCAAATGTCTCTAGTTTCTGTTCTTCAAAGTCTTTTATCTCTATGATTTTTGTGCACTCTGTTCTCAAGAAATCTTTTGAAACTATTGTATAAACACTTTTATCTCAGGATTGTAAATTCATTGGATGTGGTTAAAGAATTTGTAAATTTTTTTAAACAAAAACTAGCTTAAAACTTGTAACAGAAGGATGAGTGTTAATTTGCTATTGAATTCAACTCTTATTTAGTAAAACAGTTGATTTTGGTATTGGCATAAAAACAGACAAGTGTATCAATGGACTCAAATCGAACACCCTAATATTAACTTACAAATCTATGAACACCTGATTTTTGACAAAGAAGCTAAAAATATGAAATGGAAAAAAAAAGAATCTTCAACAAATGGTACTGATATAACTGAATGTTGACATGTAGAAAAATGAAAATAGATCCATATCTACCACAATGTAAAAAATTCAATTTGAAACATATCAAAGACCTCAACATAAATCCAACCACACTGAACCTCACAGAAGAGAAAGAGGGAAGTACTCTTGAATGCATTAGCACAGTGACCACTTCCTAAATATGTAACACCAGTAGCACAGACACTGACAGCAGCAATTAATAAAGGGGATCTCCTGAAACTGAGAAACTTCTGTAAAGCAAAGGGCACAATCAACAAAAGAAAACAGCTGCTTACAGAATCAGAAAAAATCTTCATCAACCCTCATCTGATAGAGCAATGATCTCCAAAATATCCAAAGAACTCAAGAAACTAGACATCAAACTGCCAAATAATCCAATTAAAAATGGAGTACAGATCTAAACAGAGAATTCTCAACAGAAGAATCTCAAATGGCCAAAAGATACTTAAGGAAATGCTCAACATCTTTTGCCATCAGAGAATCGCAAATCAAAACACCTCTGTGATACCATCTTACACCAATTAGATTGGTTAATAACAAAAACACTAATGACAGCTGGCAGCTTATGCTGGAGAGGATGTGGAGTAAGGGCAACACTTTTCCATTGCTGGTGGGAGTGCAAACTTGTTGCTTTAGAAACCATATGTCAATTTCTCAGAAAATTAGGAATCACTCTACCTCAAGACCCAGAAATACCACTTTTGAGTATATACCCAAAGGAAGCTCACTCACACCACAAGGACATTTGCTCAACAATGTTTACAGTAGCATTATTCGTAATAGACAGAAACTGGAAACAACCTAGATATCTCTCAATCAAAGAATGGATAAGGAAAATGTGGTAATTTGCAGAATGGAGTACTACTCAGCTGTAAAAGAAAATGACATCTTGAAATTTGCAGCAAATGGACAGTACTAGGAAAAAACCATCCTGAGTGAGGTAACCAAGACTCAGAAAGACAAATATAGTATGTACTCAAACATAAATGGATATTACACTTAAATCAAAGGATAATCAGACTATAGTCCACAACACTAGAGAAGCTAGACCTGTCATCTAGAAACAGATGGAAGCAGATGCAGAGATCCACAACTAACCACTGGATCACGCTGGCAGGGTACAATCGAAGAGAGGGAGGAGCGATAACATTGCCAAAGTAGGCAAGACCATGACAGGGAAATCCACAGAATCAGCTGACCCGACCTAGTGGGAGCTCACCGACTCCTGACTAACAACTGGGGAACCTGCAAAGGACCGAACTAGGCCCCTGAATGCAGGTGAAAATAGTGTGGCTTGGGCAGTATGTGGAGCCACTGACAGTGGGACTAGGATCTACTCCTAATGCATGAACCAACTTTGGGGAGCCCATTCTCTATGGAGAGATACCTTGCTCAGCCTAGGCATGGGGGAGGGTCTTGACCCTGCCACAATGAAGACAGATAGTTGACTTCCCAGGAAAAGCCTTAAATCTCTGAGAAGTGGATAGGGGTTGGATTGTGGGAATGTGGGAGGGAGCAAGAAGAGGGGGAACTGGGATTGGTATGTAAAAATAAATAAATAATAAAATAAAATAGCAACCATGCAGCTTGCCTCCATCTTACCGGATGACCTCATCAGGATGGAAGCAACCATGCGGCAGGCAGTCATCTTTAGGAAGGTTAGAGAGTAAATGCAATGTAATTTCAATGCTATCTTGAGTAAGATGACCCTGTGGTATAAACCAACTAAGGCAACAATCATAAAACTTCTTAGGCCTTCTGAGCCCTCAATTTATTATTGCATATTCTTTCATACTAAGGAAACAGCAACAGGCCTCATATTTTGGATCAAGATGGATTTTTGTATACTGAGAAATTTGATAAATTCCTAAGGATATAAAGGTCTGCTTAGATTAACAAAAGCTAACCTAAAGATTTATATCTAACTACTTTTTTCTTTGCTAACTTCTTAATACCAGGCTTCTAGAAAATTTCACATAATCAGCAGCATATGTTTGAATAAGACATATTTGATAAATAAGGTTCCTATTTCTAAGGCCTACTCAGCTTAACAGTAACTGACTTTCAGATCTATGTCTTGTCTTTCTGTCTTTTTAAATTTTGTTAAGCTTTAGGTCCTTGGATAAACTGAGTCATACAAATAAAGAACAAAAACAATGAACAGGTCACTATAAATAAAGAACAATAACAACAACAATGAAAAAGCTCCTGATTTTTCACAATGGAAACCTATGAGAGGATCAAAACATAAGATTTCCCCATCTCTTTATTCATGGCTTAAAATTATGTTTTCATGCTCAAGGATCCTTAAATAAATTTTCAGCTCAAATTTTAAGGCTAAAATATAAAAAGATTAAATTGCAAAATCCTAATATTATAAAAGGTAGTAACTTCCTGTAAACAAAGAGAAGCTTTATTTAGCCTCCTATAGGTTTTAAAGGTTAAGCCTAAAGCAAGCAACTTTTAAAAAGTAATGTTTGTTTGGAATAAAGGAAAATTAATAGATAATGGTCCTCAAACTCTTCAGAGATCTGCTGAATATAACATTTAAAGTATTTAGGAAGAAAGTTACCTACAATAAACAGACATTTCAGCTATTATCAGTGACACTAAGGTCTCTGAATAATGAAGACAATGGGGCACAGATTACTCCAACTGGATTGCAGTAATGTTAACCATTGAGCATAAAACCACCCCATATCTTGTCCACTGCCAAGAACCCAGCCAAAATGGATACTTTGGGGTTTTCCCTAATCTGCCTGGCTAAGGTGAGTCAATTTTCCCAAGTTCTTTTCCACAGGAAAATCTCTCAGCATTTCTGAATGTGGTTGCTGTCCGGTGTAGCAACTGAATATGTAATGCTATCTTGTGTGATAGCCAAAGGCCTACTCTACTCCCTGTCCTCCCAATGAAGCCATCAAGACCACAGGAGCCTCGGGTAATTGTCCAGGTCACTATAAGTCTCTGTCATTTTAACTGATACTGTGGCCATTTGGATTATACTTCCTGCTATAATTTATCCTTTCCAGATCTCTGATGATATATTCTGCTAACTGAAGTTTTATGGTAACAGCAGCAAGCAAACCATTTCCTTCCCCAAGGCTGAAGTTGCCAAGTCAGCTCATTTCATATGTAAAACTAGGACTCACTTTTTTCAAGAGCTGCTTGGTCTCTTGCAAAAAAGGACAGATGCAGACAATTTAACTTGCTTGCTGACTAGGAAGGAGATAAAATTGCAAAAGAGGAAACTGCATGACATTGCCCTTACTTAATTGTTTCCAGCCTAGTGGTAAAAGAAGCAGGTTATTGAAGATCATGTTTCATGGGGTGTTGATAAGACAAGGACTTTATTTTATTTTTGTCTGAGAGTTTTTTTTTTTATTCGCGCATTTAACTGTTTCTTTTCCTCATGTCTACTTTGTAATATGGGAAAACACTAGGGATGATAACTAATTACAGTAACTCCTGAGTAATGTAATGTAAACAATACCGCAGCAAGGAAAAAAACCTGTTACTTTCTATCATGTAATTGTATACCCAGAAAATCAAAGGTGCATCCCCTACATTGCTTTGATGGCCAGGAATGGGGGACTACATAAACTAGAGACCTAGGCTAGATTTTTTTTCATCGGGAAAAAAATCAATGAATTGATTCTTAATGATATTCTGCTATACTCATAGATTGGTGCCTCATCCACTCATGATGAAAGAGGTTTCCTCTAGCAGCAGATGGCACAGATGCAGAGAGCCACAGCTAGACATTATGCAGAGAGAGAGTCAAAATTGGAGGTCTCCATCCAGTCTTTTCCCTCAGAGATAGAGACACCCCACAATGAGAAGAAAGAGGAAAGATAGTAGGAGTCAGAGAGGATGGAGGATAGAAAAAGAACATAGCCCATGGAGTCAATTAAGCAGGGCTCATATGGGTTTATAGTGGTAGTGGATGTTTCTATGGTTCTTTACCCTACTGTTGGGATTCATTCCTCCTGTCAGGTTGCCCTGCCCAGCCTCAATAAGAGGCCTTTTGCCTTGTCTTATTGTATCTTCTTGTTTCATACTGCCTGAATGTCACCTAGGAAACAGAGGAGGAGTGGATCTGGAGGAGAGGAGAGGGAGTCAGGGAAGCAGGGAGGAATGGAGTTAGGAAACTGTGGTGATGCTGTATTGTATGAGATAGGAAACTGTGGTGATGCTGTATTGTATGAGAGAAGAATCTTTTCTCAATGAATAAAAAACCAAGTCAATGTGAAACAACAAAAATTTAGTAGGGTTTAGTTTTTATTCTGTCCACAGGATTTTTCACTATATTCATGCATCGTTTTTTATTTTAGTTAATTATGAATCAAATTAGATAGGTACCATTTTAATCCATACTTTGCATCAAAGGAAGTACCGTGTGAGCAAACATCAGTAATTTCTGATTAAATCTCGTTGATTTAAATTTTATGTGTCTGTGTGAGTGTACAACACATGTGTACAAATGCTCAGAGAGGCCAGAAGTGGGGGTTAATTCCTTCGGAGCTGGAGTTATGGGTATTTGTGAGCCACCTGACTTGGAGGCTGAGAACTGAACTCGGGTTCTTTGAAAGAACGCTAACTATTCTTAACCATTGAGCTGCTTCCCCAGTTCAACTTTCAGTCTTAAATTGCTCAAGTTCATCATAGCAGTTCCCAGATCACATGCTCAAAATCTCTCTAATATTCTCTATTGTTTTGCCCTTTACGAGTGACAAGTGAAATCAAATACTCTCCATGATGTCATGAAAAAGGATTATACTTAGAAGTCATTTTTAGCACTTTGTTTATAGCTGCAAAGCTTCATTAACTCCCTCAGGATGAGATTCTATCCACCCCTTCCTCCATCTTCACTCTGTAGCCTCTTCTTCTAAGTTTCAAAGCATGTAAGGATTTTGAATCTGCACTCCTTGTAGAAACAGAGGATGTGTCTGGAGTGTGTGACGATTCAAAACTTTTGACTCTTAAACTTTATTCTATGTTTTACTTCTGTTATGGAGTTAGGTTGATAGTATGCCAGGCTTAATTTTACACTCAATTTCTCTTAGCATTTAGCCAGAGGATTAATGTGACTACTGCTCCTATCCCTACGCAGACGTCAAAGTCCTATCTTAATATAGCCAGAGCTTTAGGCAGCTCACTTTGGAAATTTATATTAGACTCTATCTGAGTATGCATTAATATGCTTGCAAAATTATGAAAAACAGAATAACATTTTAGTATTGCAAGTTATAAGCACTGGCGTATTTCATTTCAAGAACATTGAAGTTTCTGTACACTTGCTAATTTTTTTTTCTACCTGAAGTCATTTGTTTTTAGTGGAGACTGGGTCAAGGAAGTCTGTAAAGAACATGGTATTTTGTGACTTTATCATCAATGTCCACATTATAAACCATCTGGTAGTAGTGGAGCCGACACATTCTCATTTCGGCTCTAAAGCTCTCTCCCTCAGCAGACTGAAAAGTTTTGCCTGTCACTGTTTCACAGAGGCACACCAATGTACAGATGTCCATTTGCACACCGCTTCTAGAACAGAAACACACCAATGAATTTGCTATGCCATAAAATCTTCTTAAACTAAGGAAGGATGCAATTCTTTTTTATCATTGCAGAGCTTAACATTGTATCCAGCATATAAAATAAACAGTGTCACTGTATGAGCAAATGTATTTGAGTCCTAAATTTATAGGGCATTCTAGTAGAGAGATGGGGCTAATAGGATACCAGGTACAGTTGTTACTCTGTATGCTTAGTGACCTATGTTTGATCCCCGAAACCCATGCAAAGGTGAAAGGAGAAAACCAATTCCAGAATGTTTTCCTATGTCCTCTACATGTGCACCATGGAATATACACACACCCACGCACCCACACCCACCCACCATATTTTAATCCAAGAAGACAAATATTTTCCCTTAGACTGACTTATTAAGTGAGCATTTGGCAATTTTCACCGTGTGTTTTACATTTGAGAGCGTTGAATATAAACTATTATTTAGCTGACAGAGTAATATCTTAGGGCAAAGTAGGTGGAAGCGGGTCATAACTTTAGGTCTTACAGCTCTCAGAAAAGCCGTTGGCCTTGCAGTTCTATCTAAATCCTAAAATTCATTTGCTTTAAGATATTTTCCCCAAGCACTTGAATTAATTCCATTGAATCAACTGTCATTGCATTTCCAGTGGAGACCGACACTGCTCTTCTGGGCCATCTAAACCAGTTCTTCACTGTCCCTCCTGCTGACATGTCACAGTAAGCATGCTCAGCAATGGAACTTTATGGAAGAAAGAAGAAGGCAACATTTCCCTTACTTTTTAATTTCATTTTTAAATTTCCATTTTGTAGATATGTGTGTGTGTGTGTTTGCCTGTGCCAATATATGTACATATGTGTTACCCACAGAGTCTAGAAGGTGATATTAGAACCCCTTTAGCTCGAGTTACAGGTGTCAGTGAAACATCTGATAAGGCTTCTGAGATACGAACCCTCGTCCTCACTAAGCAACAAGCACTCCTAAACACTAAGCTATTTCTCCAACTCCCTTAGCTTCTGTTTTCATTTCAGGCCTGAAACCAGGTTATGCTTTGATTTCTTCCCACCGTCTCATGAGTTTATACCTGCAGCTGACAAAGCAGAGTGAGGACAAATGAATTTGGGAGCTGGGGACCACCAAACAGCCACTGCTTTTAAGAGATTCCAGAGGCCTGCTGTACATTCAGGTTGTGTTCCACAGAAAATACCTGCTTGGTTCTCTCTTTTGCAAAGCTATGCTCTCAGATTCTTCTGGGGGCAAAGGTGGTCACGTGGTGAAATGTCCTCATTTCTAATTCCCAATGATGTAAAACAGAGAAGAAAGTGAAGAACAAGCAAACTAAAATTACCCAGACATCCATTTACTAGTAAAGTGTAAGACTGACTGACTTCCTGTAAATGGACATCAAGATTCTCATCTCTGGTCAATTAGAAATTGCTAGCTTGCCTAGGCATTGGTGTTACTTGTCCCCTGACAGCCCAACAACAGTGGTTTTAGCCTAAAGCAAGACAGCTAACTTACTGCCTGGGAAAGACAGTTTATCTCCAAGAAGTAAGTGTGTTCTGTTTCCTTAACTTTTCAAAATCACATTTATCATCATTTCTAGTAAAGTACACCAAAACAAAAAAAACAAAACAAAACAAAGAACAGACAAACAAAAACATAAAAAACAAAACTTGTGGAACTGATGGTAACATGAATTATGAATAATTGACTGTCAGGCACTCTTCTTAGGCAGGAAACATTCCATATAAGAAAGGCACCTTGAGTCTTTACACTATCCCTTAGGGAAACATACTTTTATTATCTGTATGCTGTGCATAAAAGAAATCTAGTGGGCTGGAGAGATGGCTCAGTGGTTAAGAGCACTGGCTGCTCTTCCAGAGGTCCTGAGTTCAATTCCCAGCAACCACATGGTGGCTCACAGCTATCTATAATGAGACCTGGTGCCCCCTTCTGGCATGCGGGCACACATGGAAGGAATGCTGTACACATAATAAATAAATATATCTTAAAAAAGATATCTAGCTATTTCTATAAGGACATAAAGCCAATAGACATGGTATGAACTGACTTAAAGGTTCTGCTCTTCCTCCACCCCATACAGCTGCATAGACACATAGGTTTCATGAGCTATAATTTGAAAGCAAAAATAAAAGTTAACTTTAAAAGCTGATTTTTCTTTCTTTTTTTGTTTTGTTGATAATGTATGTTTATTGGAAAAGTAAGGAGAATATAGATGAATACAAATTATTGGGCTATGCACAGAAATATCTGTTATGAGCATTCAGGTTCATAAACTCACTCGATCTGTAGGTATTTTTTCTAATAATTTTTTATTACTTTATAAATAATCCATTCAAAATTTCCACTTACTCCCCTCCTCCCACTTCCCTCCCACTCACCCTTTCCCCCTTCCTCTCCAGTCCTAAGGGAGGGCAGGGTACCCTGCCCTGTGGGAAGTCCAAGGCCCTCCCCCCTCCATCCAGGCTTAGGAAGGTATGCATCCAAATAGAATAGGATCCCAAAAAGCCAGTACATGCAGTAGAGACAAAACCCAGTGCCATTATCATTGGTTTCTCAGTCTGCCTCAATTGTGAGCCACATTCAGAGGGTCCAGTTTGATCCCATTATCGTTCAGTCCCAGTCCAGCTGGATTTGGTGAACTCCCATTAGATCAGTCACACTGTCTCAGTGGGTGGACCAACCCCTCATGGTCCTGACTTCCTTGCTCATATTCTCCCTTCTTCTGCTCTTCAACTGGACCTTGGGAGCTCAGTTCAGTGCTGTCTCTATCTCCATCTGTCGCTGGACAAAGGTTCTATGGTGATATTCAAGATAGTCATCAGTCTGACTATGGGACAATTTCAAGTGGCCAAAAGATGCTTAAGGACATGTTCAGCTTCCTTAGCGATCAGGGAAATGCAAATCAAAACAACTTTGAGATACCCTCTTACACCTGTCAGAATGGCTAAAATTAAAAACACCAATGATAGCTTACGGCTGGAGAGGTTGTGGAGTAAGGGGAACACTCATCCATTGCTGGTGGGAATGCAAACTTGTGCAATCACTTTGGAAATCAGCGTGGCGGTTTCTTAGAAAATTGGGAGTCAACCTACCTCAGGATCCAGCAATACCACTCTTGGGAATATACCCAATAGATGCCCAATCATACTACCAAAGCATTTGTTCAACTATGTTCATAGTAGCAATATTTGTAATAGCCAGAACATGGAAACAACCTAGATGCCCCTCAATGGAAAAATGGATCAAGAAAGTGTGGCACATCTACACATTAGAGTACTACTCAGCGGTAAAAAACAATGACATCTTGAATTTTGCATGCAAATGCATGGAAATAGAAAACACTATCCTGAATGAGATAACCCAGACCCAAAAATATGAATATGTTATGTACTCCCTCATTAGTGGATTCTAGCCATAAACAAAGGACATTGAGCCTATAGTTCGCGATCCTAGAGAAGCTAAGTAATAAGGTGAACCCAAAGAAAAACATATATAGATCCTCCTGGAAATTGGAAGCAGACAAGATCGCCAGGCAAAAGTTGGGAGCATGGGGTTAGGGGTGGGGCGGAGGAAGGGAAGAGAGGGAGAAAAGCTGATTTTTCAAGTGACAAAATAAGTCAGCTTTGTATTAAAGATTCATATATGGTTTAATACTATAGCTGTACTCATCTAGGAAAAACTAAAAGGAGGACAGAGAGGCAGAGCCATTCACTTCAGAATCCCTCTACATTCAACCATTCACTTCAGAACCCCTCTACATTCAACCATTCACTTCAGAATCCCTCTACATTCAACCATTCACTTCAGAACCCCTCTACATTCTACCATTCACTTCAGAACCCCTCTACATTCTACCATTCACTTCAGAACCCCTCTACATTCTACCATTCACTTCAGAACCCCTCTACATTCTACCATTCACTTCAGAACCCCTCTACATTCTACCATTCACTTCAGAATCCCTCAACATTCAACCGAGGGTACTCTCGTGTTCTGCTTGAGAGCTGAATTCTACCTCCTGCTGGTTTAGAAGAAGTTCAAGGAGAATGGCCCACAAAACTAACGAATGAAAATTCTTCATACTGCTGGAGGTGGAGGGTGGTGTAGAACAAGGCCTCAAAAACAATGGCAGTGGAAAGAAAAACCTACTAAAAGTCATGTTGCATTCATTATTTCTTTTCTTTCCTCCGAGGTGGTATTTTCTCTCTCACTGTCTTCTCACTATTTTCTCTGTTATCAATGATTCTCAGATCATCAATCCTAACACTGCAACCATCACTGCTGCCAGTATGACTGTCATTTCTATGCCTAACATGGCTAATATTGGCAGCACCACCATACTGCTGTGACAGACTCTTCTGCAAACTTCGCCACACACTGCTATGGAAACCTGTCTTCCAAACTCACCACTGCACTGGTTTGACAGCCTCTTCTTTCATCACTGCTAAATACTTCACCCTGTCTATCCCTGCTGCTGCTTGTCATATTCTATTTCCCTAACATCTACAATATTGCTGCTATCACCATCTCTGTTAATATAAATATGAGCTTCCTTCAAACTTACCATATTCTAATGAGGGATTCATTTTCACATCCTAATTTTATTTTTATCTCTGGAAATTCACAAAGTCTAAGAGTACATGTCAGAGTACATGAGAATCTATTTCACAATGTTACAGAAGTGAGAGATATATTAAATACACAGACTGAATAGTTATAACCAATTGGGCAGCTTGTGGTTTCATGTGGATGTATTACAGGGCAATTTGACTTTTGGAAACACTGAGTTGCATCCTCATTCCTCACTGTATCCCTTCATGATTTTGTTTCATGAACACACCAATCTCTAAATATTGAAATGATACTAATATTTTAGCTTATTATAATATGATGATATTAAACTATATTCTGGACTTATTGCATCTATAGTATATAAAAAATTTCCAATACTATTATTTCAGTTAAATATAAGCCTAGTGTCATACTTAGATTTCTATTACCATGAGAAAACACAGTGATGAAAATCAACTTGGGGAAGAAAGGGTTTGTTTGACCTATAGGTTACAGTGCCTCATCAGTATTAGAGAGAAAATTCACTGGGAGGGATACTGGAACCCTCACTTTAGCTTCAGTCTATGACTTTTGTGAACTTAAGCAGTTTTTTAAGCTCCTAGCCTTAGTTTTAAATCTATGAGACAAAACACTTCAACTTGATATTCTTTAAAGCTCAGTGAAGTCTCTCCTAGTTCTACATACAGAGAACAGAAAACAAATAAGTAAATAGTTCTTCTATTGTTACTTTTAGCAGGTATTTTTCATTAGTAAAAACCAAATGTTCTATTCTGAATATTTATTAGATTTGAAATATATATATATATATATGTGTGTGTGTGTGTGTGTGTGTGTGTGTGTGTGTGTGTGTATCCATGAACACTATAAACTGGTTTCTATTGAAAGATGAAATTCACATATACAACTATGCTATAGTAACTTTATTTAAACAACTTAAGAAAAGTTTGCTTCAACTCACAGTTTTGGGGAGACTTCAGTTTATCATGCAACATTCCCTTTGAACCTGACAGACACAGGAGTCAGTCTCTGGTGAAGGTTTCTAGCATCAGGGTGGACCAGGAATCAGAGTTCAGAGAAAGAAAATGGCTGGATATAACTTTTATTTGCTGGACTCTAATGACTATTTCCTGAAGCAAGGTTTTACCTATTAAGACTCCACAACTCCATTCCCCCAATGCACTTTAGCACTATGTTAGGGGGACAAGTACTCAGAACAAGAGCTTTTGTTGTTCATTTCTTAGTCAAACTGTTAACAGATGCCTAGCAACATTTTATATTATGAATAAATATTAATATACACTCCTTTTTCAATAATTAGAAGTCATAACCTCTTAAACATTTATCTAGAAATGTTTGGAAATATGGGCATATTTCCTTATATGTGCTTTGATCTGTTGAAATTTGCAAATACTGTATTAAAAAAACCTTGAAATTTGTAACAGCTCTGTTCAAATGACTCTATAGGGCACCTTTCCTGAAAAGGCCTTCACTTCTTGCTCCGTGTCATATTGTTATCTCAGAATACTGCAGCATTTTCATTATTTCATTATTTTTTCTCAGGGGCCTGGAATCAGTAATCCTTGATTCTATTGTAATTCTTTTGAGGTATTGTGAATGTGACCAATCAAGATGTCTGAGAACTTAATAACTATTTATGTTCTCCTCTACAAACCAGCTATTCCCCTGAAATGATGACGATTAATAAGCGTCTATATGTTTAAGTAAGAGAGTCACTCATCCCTTACTTAAAAGAAAAGCTTGAAATGAGGGATCTTAAGGAAGAACAGCAGTGCTCACAGTTCAAATGCTAGACTCTTTGCACTAAGCCAGTGTGACTCCAAAGGAAACACACTTGAAGGGATTTGTCAGGGTTCTACTACTTGATAGCGCATTATATGTAAGCAAATGGCAGCCTTATCTCTGCTATGAATCTTTCAGTGATCTGGGTAGAAACTTAAAGTAGCTACTCCATTCCATTGTGTTAAAACTTAATTCATTTAAAATCTTCACTCAGTTCTGTGAAGCAGAGGGTCAGGAAACTTCAGATCTAATGACTGATGCCAACAGAGGCTGGGTCTATGAAATTTAAAGAAGATATTACCATAACTTAAATGTGCAAGTGAGTTAGAGGGGGCTGATCCAGAAGCTATAGTGGGTTATCCAGAAGATCTAGGTAACAGAACGGATGTCTTTGGCTGCACTAAATAACATGTTTTCTTTAATTATCAAAAAGCCTTATATTGAAAGAAGGTCCTTAATCTCTGGGGGTGAGATATCAATAACTGACTTTCAATCATCAAAAGATAGGCTGACTCTTACTAGGGATAACACAATTGGTGTTTCTGAGTTGAATACCATGCTTATTTTACACTGAGGAAGTCTTACAACTTTTGAGAATTGGGAAATCAATTAATGATTGTGCATTATAAATAGAGTAACAAAGCCCAAATGGCAGCATGTCAGTTTGTACCATGGTTTACTGAAAATCTTAAGCCTTTCCTGATATGTGTATTGCTCAGGGAATGGTTTCAAAATGTTATTGATCATTAACTATGCATCTCACTGTTGATGATCCCCAGTGGAGATGTGTAATAAGATGACTTCTGCCTTCATGCATGTGGACACAACATTCATTTGTTTTATCTCATGGGTCAATGAATTCTTTTTACACTCATTTTATTTAAGGTATATTTTATAACTATTGTTGCTGAAATAGAGTAAGAAAGGGGTCACCATTCTAGACTCCATTAGGAACATCCATGATTCATGAATAAAGTTAATATACTCACATGCACAGGAGTTTGGATGATTTCTACACACATGGGTGAATTGGATTCCATGATTTAGGTGGAGAAAATAGCTGTGCATGACCTTGAAATAACAAAAAACTAGAATTAAGAGTGAAAGAAACATAGAGATGTGATGAGACTACTGAAATCGTATGTTAAAACTTCAATTTACTCAGAAGATCTAAATTGGGAGCATGGGGACCTTGGGAGAGAGTTGAAGGGGAGGGGAAAGGCAGAAAGGGGAGCTGAGAAAAATGTAGAGATCAATAAAAATCAATAAAATAGCTTCAAAATATGTGGAATTGATTTGCAAGGCTGAGCACGGGAAGTGATCTCTCAGGTGGTCTCTCTTGGTTGAAGATGCTTTGAACATTGGTGAAATGACAAAAAAGGATCTAGAATATTACATAATCTCAACACATAGTGGCTACTTTTCATATAATTAATTCCAAATTGTAAAAATGTTGTGCTGTTGGCGGAGACAGCTCATTTGTTCCCAGCTGCCCTTACCCAAAATAATCACACAGAAACTATATTATTTGCAATATTTGTTCCCAGCCACCCAGACCTGAAATAATTACATAGAAACTGTATTAATTAAATCACTGCTTGGCCTATAAGTTTATGCATATTTCTAGCTAGCTCTTAAATATTAAATTAACCCATATCTATTAATCCATGCATCACCACGAGGTTGTGGCCTACAGGAAAGGTTTCAACATCTGTCTCCTCCAGCAGCTACATGACATTTCTCTGACTCTGCCTACTTTCTCCCAGCATTCAGTTTAGTTTTTCCACCTAGCTCTATTCTGCTTTATCACAGGACAAAGCAACTTCTTTATTAACCAATGATAATAAAACATATTCACAACGTGCAGAGGGGAATCCCACATCATTGTGCTGTGGATAAAATGCTACCAAAACATACTCCTGGAAAATCATTTATATAAGAAAACTCAATAGGGCAAATTCCATTGTGGTTTCTTTTAAGAAATTGTTATAACCACCTGTATTGGTTAATTTTTGTCACCCAAACCATAGTCATTTGGGAAGAGGGAACCTCAACTGAAGAATTGCCTCTATCAGATTGAACTGTAGAGCATTTTCTTAATTGGTAATTGATGTTAAAGAGGCCAGCCTACCATGGGCATTGACACCCCTGTGCCTGTAGACCTAGACTGTGTAAGAAAAGAAACTGAGCAATCCAGTAAGTAATGTTCTTCAATAATCTCTGCTTCAGTTCCAGTCTCTAGGTTCTTGAGATGAATTTCTGCCTTGGCTTGTAGCCAAATGGACCCTTTTAGGCCCTAGTGTGATTTTAGTTACTATTTTAATCACAGCAACAGAGAAGTAACAAGGATAGAAATTGTTACCAGAGAGTAGAATTTTATCCAGAAAAAACTTGCCCAAATGGCTAGTCACCCCAAATATCATTGGCCAAATCAGATCAAATTCCCTGTATCCTTCCCCTTCTCTGTCTAAAAAGATTCTATTTCTAACATAAAGATATATGCAATAAGAACAACTATTAAGTGTTGTCTAGAAGAAAGCAAATAACATAAAAATGAAACTACAACCAACAAGAACGACATCAAACAAGAAACATGTTCTAAATTTCTAGACCACAGGTAACTGGCGAATTACAGAGATCACTCCTGCAGTTGTCCTTTCCTGAAGTGTCTAAGTCTTATAAGTGCCCTCAGCTATGATATGAGAGGATTGTAAATGAAACTATCTGTTCTTCAACACCATCAAAGACCTGAGAAGGAAAGCACTATTACCTGAGAAAGCAGAAAGTGAAAGAAAGTGACTTCTGAAAAATGCAAGAAATGGCAGAAAGAGCTGGCTGCCTGGAAGCAAGAAATGGCAGAAAGAGCTGGCTGCCTGGAAAGTCACCCAATGTTTCCCTGCAATGGTGGGGCATTCAACTTTGAAGATTACCTACCTCTATGGAATACCTCTTTGTGCTTCTAGAAAACCTAACTAACATAAGTGTGAGAAATATGGGTAACTATTAACCTGTAATTCTTAATGACCTATATGGCTTAAAAACTAAAACTTCACATAAAAATAGACAATTTGTAAAGAGATGTATAGAATAAGTACAGTGACCTCGAAATTGTGACAATATATAAAAATATTTTAACCAGAGGTAGAAATGTATAGTGCAATATGAAAAATGTAACTTTAATTTGCATACATATACAAAATATCCCAAACAGAAGTAGAAACATACATATAGTAATAAAAATACTCTTATATTTGTATCAACATACAAAATATTTTAAACAGAAGTAGAAACATATATACAATATAACAAAAATAATTTTGAACTTTTATTAATAAGCAAATGCACTTAAATGGCAATGGAAAAATAATTTCACATTTGTATCAATATACAAGAATCCATACCAATGTAAATTATGTAAAACTGATAGTTGTATATATATGTATATATATCTTATTATCTTATGTATCCCCCCTTTTTTCTATTCCAAACAAGGTTCTTGAGTGTAATATTTATTTGCTCTGCCCCAATCCTATAACAACTTATAACCAACCCCTTTAGATGACAATCATCCATAACCCTGAGAAAAACTAATAATTACTCATTCAGTCTGTTGGGAGAGGCAATGTTGTTTTCTTAAATTATATTCAGCTGTCTAAGGAGGCGAAAGTATCTCCAAGGGAACCTGTAAAAAACTAAAACAAGGGTTGAGTGTCATGAGAATTAACTGTAACATCTGTAGCCAGTCTTCAAGTAATGGGTAAGGCTTACCTGAAGTTCCTATCTGAAGTTCATACTAGGGTGATCTAAGAAGGTGGACCATCTCAGCTAGCCACCTTAGAATTGTCCTAAGCAGTTTGTAGTCCAAAGTCGATCTTTGAGTGGTGTTTATCGGCTCAATGGAATTATTATGGACCAGGTAGAGACATTGTTGTGGGCCCCATCATCTTTTTGAATACTTTAGAGATCACTGTTAGGAAAATGTATTATTAACTGTGGAAAACTTAAACATTATTAATATCAAAGCTGAATGTTTAATTTTTTTTTTGTAAGAAAGGGTTTCTCTGTGTAACAGTCCTGGCTATTCTACAACTCACTTTGTAGACCAGGCTGGCCTTGAACTCACTGAGATCTGCTTGCCTCTGCCTCCCAAGTGCTGAGATTTAAGGCATGCACTACCACTGCCTGGCCTAGAAAGTTTAAAAACTTATTTATTTTATTTTTTTTTTAAAAATAAGCTATCTTTTTAAATTTTATATACCAATCCCAGTTCCCACTCCCTCCCCTCTTTCAATTCCCTCCACCTTTCCCCCCAATTCATCCCCCATTCACTTCTCAGAGAGGGTAAGGCAGAAAGCTTAAATTTTAAGATAGTAATATATCTAAAGAAAGGCTCTAAAGAGTTAAAAATAAGCGTGGGGGGCAAGAGATGGGACCTTCTATTTGGCTCATCCCTAGAAGAAACATTGTTTCTAGGAATACCCTGTTTTCTTCAAATGCCCTGGTTTATTATAATTAAAACATTTGACGTTTGATGGCTCTTCTCACCTTTTGAAATTGCCTCTCCTATCCAAGCCATAGTTAAGAAACTCAGTATTGACTGTGTGTTGGCTCCATTTGTCTATGAGTGCTGGTCTGATCATTAATGACTGAATTATCTTTCTGCATTCTAAATTAACATTTTCAAAAGTCAAAGGTTGAATTAGTACACGTTTAACCTCTGGATCTGATATTGTTCTGGTTATAGCTTTAGTCAGTCTTTGCTAAAGTCAGTGAAGGATTCTTTGAGCTTTGTATAACTTTAGTATGTGAATCCATTCTTTTTCCTAGTTTTTAAATCTTGTCACAAGCATTTAAGGCACTGTATTATAGAGGGACAAGGTGTGTTCATCTTACCTAACCTGACTATTTACATCAGCATAATGGCCTTTGCCAAGTATTTGGTCTAGGGAAAGCTCTAAACCTCGAATCTTACCTTGTTGTTCAAGGACCTTAGCTGCTTCTCTCGACCAGCTTTTCCATTCTAACTGAGTACCATATTCTAATACTGCTGAGACTAATTGATTCCAGTCATTTGGGGGTGATTCTGTTCCTTGAGGACTACATATTCAACCTCTGCCTCACATATGCTGAAAGCATACCATAGGCAACTACTGCTTCCTTAATATTATTTAAATCTTTCATGTGAATAGATTCTCATTTTCAGTCTTTATATCCTTCAGAATATTTTTTATATGCTTGCCTTTCATAATTAGTAATAGGATAACTCATGGCAGGTGTGCTAACAAACCCAGGCAGCTCAGCTCTAATTCTATAAGGTAATGGTGAGGTTGACACCTCTCTAATGTCTTCCATCTGTGTCTGAATTCTCTTTTTATCAGACTCAATAAGTTCTTCTAAGACTTGGAATCTATTAGTAGTTGCCTTTTGGAGGCTCTGCACCTCCTGAACAGTGAGTGCTTCTAAAGTCTTCATTAAAGCAGTCAATTACTTATTCTCATCATTCATAAACAATTGTAATGTTTTTATCTTATTAATTAAGTCAGCCTTATTACTTAGTGACTATCTGTATGGCTTGCAAATTATTTTCCAAAGTTAGTGTTCTTTCTGCCAATTTCTTGTAACCATTCTCTATGATGCTTGTAAATACCTCTAAGGCCTTTATCTTATCTTTCAAGGCTATTTTGTCTTCATTAGTGACTAATTGAGTGACTTGCATATTACCATCCAAAGCCAAGGTCCTTTCTGCCAATTTCTCATAACCATTCACCATAATTTTTATTTTGCCCATAATTTCTCATTATCCTTTTGCAAAGTCCATTTTTTTTTGAGACAGGATTTCTCTGTAGCTTTGAGCCTGTTCTGGAACTAGCTCTTGTAGACCAGGCTGGCCGCAAAATCACAGAGATCGGTCAGCCTCTGCCTCCCATGTGCTGGGATTAAAAGCATACTCCACTACCACCTGGCTCTCAAACCATTTTTAAGTATAAGATATGAATTGCCAGACTAATAACAATTATAGCCAAACATGCACACATCCCTGTTTATCTCTTCTAGCATTCCGTCCACAGTAGAAATCAGCAGGGTCCTAATTGCCTGCATAGTGATAGTACCTGCCATTAGCATGGGACGAGTTTATGAATGGTAAAACTTTTTAAAATTTATTTATTAGTCTAGAGTTTAGAGTTATCAAGTAATTTACATCATGTAAGATCCTCAGAAGAGTATCGTAGGTGGAATAATCTTGGTGGACCTGCAGAGAGATCCGATATTTGGGTAGTTGGGTCGTGTGAAGATTTTAGGATATAATAATGACGTCTGGTTAGCAGGTGTCACACACAGGTGTTGCACCAAAGCATGTCCTGGAACATTGTAGCCGTACCCTAACTGGCTTGTGCTCAAGGAGATGACTGACCTGTGACTCTTAAGCAGAACTGAAACAAACTACACCAAATAAATTTGGTTAGAGAGAGCCACTCGGAGTCCTCAGTCTGAGCAGGTGCTCAAAAGGCTGGACCAGGCTGAAAGCCGCAGGGGCAGAAAGCACCCTGGGAGCGCTGCCACATGCAGGCACATGCAGCTAGTACTCCAGGGGGATTTGCAGGCCCACTTGGCAGCCTGGGCTGGGGTGGGAGGCAGGAACACAAACACTGCAGGCTGATCTGAGGCAGGTGCTATTGCAAGACCGGAGTGGGGATTTTAAAAACCTGAGTTTGGGAGTGAGCTGGCTTGCTTGGGGAGCCAAGCTGGTAGCACTCACTACTTTCCTCCAAATGTGTCACTCGATCTGCTGAAGGCACACACCTCTTGCATGTGCATGGTGAGTCTTGGCAACCTGCTATCCCTACCAGCAAATTGGGAGATTTAAAAACCTGGATTTGGGTATGTGTTGGCTACCACGGTCAGAATGAATCTCAATCCCCCTAACTGTGCTTGACTTTCAAGAGACTTGAAAATGTTTCAAAGGATTTCAGAGGACCAACTGTGTGTGGGTTAGGGGGAGGCCTAAAGGCTATGTGTATTAGGCTATATTGGGTGCCAGAGGAAGTAAAAATCCATAAAGCCTTGTCAATAATTTATTAAGGGGTGCAATGAGAAAAAAAAACAGATTCATGAATACAGAAGGTAGATGCCACTGCTGATCCAGTTGCCATTGTTCTGCTATTCTGCCCAAGGGTGATGAGGAACAGCTGCAAGGCTTACTCCTGCTTCAACTATGTGTGTGTGTGTGTGTGTGTGTGTGTGTGTGTGTGTGTGTGTGAGAGAGAGAGAGAGAGAGAGAGAGAGAGAGAGAGAGAGAGAGAGAGCCTCCTCAGCTTTATCTGGTCACAGTATCCAAGGAAAACCATGCCCTAGGGTTAGCCACTCCAAATATCATTGGCCAAAACAGATTGAATTTCCTTAACTGGTATCTTCTTTGATTTTTCTGTGGGGGCATGTCAAACGCTCCAAACAACATCCCTATCTGACACTTATATCTCATGTACCATGGGGTCTGCTGCATCTTATCGTCCAAGTGGTAGAGCAGCCTGTATAGCAGCCTGCGCATGTTGAAGAGTCTTCTCCTTTCCCAGGCCCCACACAAAGTGTAGAGTTACATGGTGTAGTGGCTGGAGTAGCACACCAAGTGGGGAAGTCAAATAGGCCCACTGAATGTTGTGCTTTTCTCCTTGTGATAGGAAGAGCCAGATGGAATAACTTATCCTTCATCATAGAAGGATTATCACTGCATTCTCCATACCACTGGACTCCTAAGAATTTCACTGTGGTAGAAGGTCTTCCGTATACATTTCCCATCCTCTGACACCCATATTTGCTACCAATGATTTCAAAGTGGTTGCTACCTCATGCTTACTTGGTCCAGTCAGTGTTAGTCATCCATATAATACATGAGTATAGTATTTGGTGGAAGTCACAGATGATAAAGATTCCTTATGAGTAAGTTATTACACAAGGGAGTTAATATATCCCTGAGGCAAAACAGTAAGGACATTATCTCTGGTACAGCAGCTACAATCTGAGTTATTACTTGATTGATTTTTTTTTGATAGCCAATGGCGTTCTCCATAATCCACCTGTATTTTTCACTGGTCAGACAGGAGTGTTAAAAGGAGATGTGGTGGGAACCCTCACCCCTGCATCTTTCACATCCTTGATAGTGGCAATAATTTCTACATTTCCTCCATGGATGCCATACTGTTTTTGATCCACTATTTTTCTTTTTTTAGCAGAGGCAACTTTAATGGCTTCCATTTACCCTTTTCAAACATAATAGCCCTCACAGCAGAGGACTGAGAACTAATGTGAGAATTCTGAGAACTTCTAAATTTATCTATCCCAAATATACATTCTGGAACTGGGGAAATAACCACAGGATGAGTTTAGGGGAACTGCTAGCTCTACTGTGACTCAGATATCAGCCAAAACTCCATTATTCATCTGGCTTCCACATACCCCTACATTAACTGGAAGGCCACAATGTTTCTTGGGATCTTCCAGAATCAGTGTCAGTTCAGAATCAGTATCCAAGAGATCCAGGAAAGTCTGATTGTACCCTTTCCCCAGTGTACATTTGCCCTTGTAAAAGGCTATAACTGGAGAAAGGCTAACTAAAACTTTTGGTGTCATATCAAGGTCATTTCTCAGAGGAATCTGTTCACCACTTCATTCAAGGCATTCTGGGTCTGCACACTGACTCAAGTCTGGAAATTGAATCAATGGCCAACATTACCTTTTGCCGTGATCCAATGCAACCTTTCTTTCAGTTATTTGAGAATTTTTCTGCTCATACCAATCAAACAGAAATGTAGGGGACTTCTTATCTATTTTATGCATGGAAACACCATGACTGATTAGCCAATACTAAAGATAAGTATTGCATAAGTCATGCCCCTATAAACTTTCCCTTGCCTGTAATAACCATTACAGGTTAGGTCATTATGGACATTGTTTTGTCTACATTGGTTGGTATGATAACTGTGACTACCTTGACTCTGGAGCTTTAATGCTGCTACCTGGGCTATTTTGATGCTCAACTAAACCCATTGCATTTACTTCTTCCAAATGAGCAGTAGCATCTCCAATGCTAAGGTCTTGCACAATGAAAAGGATAACAATAAAACTTTTCAAATGTGCTAGTGCCCCTTCTGCCATTTTTCATCTTATAGGATTCATGAAGAGCATGTTTTCTGGGCCTTCCAAATATGAAGGATTAGGTTTTGCATAGCATACCCACAATAGCATTGCAATTTCCCTGATTCTTAAAATCCCTTAATCAACACTAAGCCAAGGGCTATCAGGCACCTCCAACTCCTTTTTTGTAGGCCGTCTTTGGATAAATGCTTCAGCCGACCATTCATCCAAGATTTCCATGCCTTTATAAAAACTATGTGAGCTTCCATATTAAGCCTAGACTCTCAACTCGGAGGGCCCATCTCAATAAACTCAGCCTGATCTAATTTTATGGTCCTTCCACCACTATCTCACACCCTTAACATCCATTTCCACACATATTCCCTAGATTTATGCTTGAATGAATTAGCAAAATTATTAAGCTCCCTAGTAGTGTAGTGCACTTCCTCATGGAGTACCCCTTCTATCTACCTTACATTATAGGAGCCTGCTCTGTCTTGAGTCTGGTTGTAGGTGTAGAGGCAACTATTGGTGTGGCTTGTGGGACATCGATATTGCCTTGCATTACATTTCCTTTAGAAGAAGTCAGCGTTGGTTCAGTAGATCCTGAAGGATTAATTTCCTCAGTGAAAGGTGAAAAGGTGTTTCAAGGGGCTGAACTGAGAGTAATATTTCCTCAGGTGAGATAAGCCCTTGAGAATCCAAGGGCTCAACTTCAAAGGGTCCTCCCACACATCCCAGCCCAAGTTTTAAGATCCTGTTATTTACCAATTACGTTAAACTCTGACTTCCTCTGAGGTTGAGACTTCAATTTTCACTGTAGTTCAACCAACCTTATAACAAAGGGCTTCAGTTTGATTTTTGGCAATTTGGGCTCTGTGGCTGCTGGAAGAAAATTTTCTTCGAGGGCACAATTAGAAACGTTTAGACTGTTTACTCATCTGGAGCTTGTATTATCACTAAGTTCATTGTCGTCCTTCGCCATATTCTGAAAATGATTAATTTTTATCATAGAGCTCATCCATATCATTTAGCAACTTAACCAGCAATATTAAGTGCAACCAACCAGTGTCATCATTTTCTCCCAAACTGGCAAAAGTTTCAAGTAATGTCACTACATCTGTTGTCACTTATCACTGATGAATTAAGATAATCAAAGACATTTGTCTCTTTCAGATTGAAATACAGTTCACACCACGGGCTTTAAGTACTTTCTGAGCTCCTAGGAGGGAGAGTGACTGGCGAGGCTTCAGTAGCTGAAGGTGCTGGTAAATGTGAAAGTGCTAGAACACCTATTGCACATACTTAAAGGATTCATTCTTATACTTTTGTTTCTCTAGAACCAATCTGGCACAAAACTCTGTATTAGTCAGGGTTCCTAGAGTCACAGAACTTATGGAATTAATCTCTCCCTCCCTTTCCCCCTTTCTCCTATGGGAATTTATTGGAATGACTTAGAGGCTTCAGTCCAGCAATGGCTGGTTGTGAATGGAAAGTCCAAGATTCTAGTAACTGCTCAGTCCCATGAGAATGTGTGTCCCAGTTGGTCTTCTGTACCTGCTCAATTCTCAAAGGAATAACCTCCAATGGATGTGCTGGCAAGATGAGGAAAAGCAGCTTTCCAGAAGAAGGTTTGTCCCAGATGAAAGCTGTGCTTTCCAGTCTCAGGGTCTGGATTAAGGGTGTGTGTCTTCCAGCCTCAAGAGCCAGATCAAAGGCATGTTTTCTTCTTGCCTCAAGATCTATATCACAGTGTGTCCTCCATGTCTGGATTGTAGTTCATTCTAGATGTAGTCAAGTCGACAATAGCCCTTACAATAATCATTGAGAAATAGTAGTTATATAAATAAAAGCTGATTATCCTGTTATGTTTGATTTCATGGATTAAAGGGATTTTTTTGTTAAATTTTAGGCTCAGGCTTTAAAATTTTATGATTGTATATAATGTATTCTGATGTGGGATTCCCCTCTGTATGCTGTGAATACCATTGGTTAATAAAGAAACTGTCTTGAGCCCATGTTAGGGCAGAAAAGAACTAGGCAGGGAAAAGTAAACTGAATGTTGGGAGAAGGTAGATGGAGTTTAGAGAGAAGCCATGTAGCCCCACTGGAGACAGACAGACAGAACTTTATCCGGTAAGCCACAGCCACATGGTGATACACAGATTAATAGAGATAGGTTAAATTAAGATGTAAGAGTTAGCCAATAAGAAGCTAGAGCTAATGGGCCAAGCAGTGATCTGAATAATATAGTTTCCGTGTGTTTATTTCGGGGCTGAGCGACTGGGAACCAACAAGCGGCTTCCTCCAACAGTATTCTGATTCTATCTAACCCCCACTATCCATCACACTCCTCTGTGACCATCTTTCCCATGTCTCCTTCCCAAATAAGTCCATTCAGCATTATCTGAATGCAAATGAGTGTAGTACCATTAGCTAGAGTATGGACAATTTACTAGGAAAACACTTCACTGTAGAACACTGACTTTTCTTGCCCCTGCAGCCTTTACCTGTCCAAGTTCCTTAGCTAGAAGTGGGGCTTGGTGGTTCTTTTTAACCAATCTATGTTGGAATTATGACTAACTTGATTTTGTATGTAAACATAACTTCTATGAGTGCATGTATACCATGGGACTGCCATGTCTGTTAGACACGGTTTCACAGCAATTTTCATTAACTCCTAGCTTTCATGTCTTTCTCTTGCTTCTTTTGTAATGGTCATTGAGCTAGATGGAAAAGGTGTGATACAAATGTCCCATTTAGGGATGAACATTTCTCAGTAACCATTCTCTGCACTCTGACTAGCTGTGAGTCACTGAGTTATAGTATACATTGCTGTTCATTGCAAAAGGAAGCTTTTGGGATGGTAGGTATACAGGTAAGTATTTAGAAGATAGTTTGATATTATGTGTATTTAGCAAAATATTAGTAGTAAGTTCTCCATTAGGGCCACTGACTTCTGTTGTAACAGGTTCTTAGCCAAGTCCACTATATGGGGTATGAGCTTCAACCTCTGGAATAGGTCTTAAATCTGATGAGAAAACAACCAATAACCTCTAAAAGTTCAAGTCACTATTGCACTAATGGGCACATTTTTCCAGTAGATATTATTGTAGCTTTCATGATTCACGGTTAGATAAGGCTACTGATTGCTCTTTTCTAACAGAGGCCTACAGAGCAGCTCCAGCACTATAAAAGCTTTCTAGCAGGGAAGAAGCTTTTAGCTCAATACCATTTTGATTTCTCCTATGTTCTGCTTTAGCAATAGAACGGTTCTTAACATCTATTTCTGTTGGAAAATCAAGAGTGATGCCAATATCCTGTGATTTGGGGGTTCTATAGGACTCCTCTGACCAACAACTTAAAGAAGGTATTCCACATTTCCCACTTGGCTTCACGTATGGCAATCTTTAGCATCAGGAAGTACTATTATCCCCTTCTAAATGGTAACTTTATTCTACAACCAATACATATTTGAGTGTGTATATACATAAAAGCTTTCATAATGTTTCCATGTGGGCTTTCAAATATCCTTGGTGTTTATTATAAGAGAGGTGTTATAGTACATAAATGCAGACTTTCTTAGCAGTAAGAATTTATGAATTCCAACACTGATAGAATGAATATATTTATAGCTACAGATATAGACATATAGATACATCTTCAATAACACTTGAGTTTCTGTTCTTCATTGTCACTAACCCATGCTCTATCCTTTTTCTTCTTGTTCTATTTTGATTTTAAGCTTAAGAATTCGAATTGCTATTTATAGATCTCGTGCCTTGATTTTTATATTTATTAATGAATTAATGATCAAAGTGACTTAGAGGTTGTAGTCAAGGTACTCTTAACAATGACAATCTTTTAATAATCATTTTTAATAAGATAATAATTTATTTGTACAATAGTTCATTTGTGGTTATTTATTATGCAAATAAATTAACACCAAAGCTAGTAGATATTTTCAAATCTCATTGAAGTCAGAGTTGATCAAGAATTTGATAAAAATGTTGGAGACTATTTGCACATTTAATAAAATTGAAGTACAGGTGTGCAGCTTAAATACCTATACTACATTAAAGTCATTAGATAAGGCACAGCTTTAGAATTATTTAGAGAAGCTGGTGCTATGACCCTTCATATGAGTATATGAAAAGAATAATTAAATATTCTTTGTTTTAATTTTTGTTTATTGAAAATAGATTATTTTCTCATACAAAATGTCTTGATTATAGTTTTTCATCCCTCTACTCCTCCCCATCCCCTCTCCCATCCCTGACTTCCAGAATCACTCCTTTTCTGTATCTCATTAGAAAAAAACAGGCTTTTGGCAGATAACAAAAATGACAGAATAAAATACATTAAGATAAAACAAATATCATTGCACCAAAGCTAGAGAAGGCAAACCAACAAAAGGAAAGAACCCAAGACAAGGCACTAGAATCAGACCCACTTGCTCACAAACTCAGGAGTCCCATAAAAATACTAAACTGAAAGCTATAATACATGTACAGGGGACTTGATAAAGATCCATACTACCCTGTGCTTGCTGCTTTAGTCTCTGTGAGTTCATATGAAGTTTGCTCAGTTGATTTAGAAGACCTTGTTTTCCCGGTGTCTGGCTCTTATACAAGTTTCTCCTCCTCCTCCTCCTCTTCTTCTTCCTCTTCCTCTTCCTCCCCCTCCTCCTCCTCCTCCTTCTCCTCCTCCTCCTCCTCCCCCTTCTTCGTTCCCTGAGCTCTGAAGGGAGAGACTTCATGGAAACAACCCACTTAGAGCTGTGTGTTTCAAGGTCTTTCTCTCTCTCTGCCTTTGTATTTTTCTCTCTCTATGTAATGTCTGGCAGTGGGTCTCTGTATATTTTCTCATCTGCTACAGAAGGAAGGCATTCTGATGATGACTAAGTGAGGCACCAATCTATATCAGAATATCATTAGGATTAATTTTATTCTTTTTTCAGACCAGTAGTTTTTGCTTTTACCTTAAGTCTCTGGGCTATCTAGTCTCTGATTCTTTGTCACCTGGTATTGGGTATGGATTCTGTCTTGTGAAGGGTAAAATAGAATAGAGTAGGGGTGGGTAAAGGCACGAATAGGAAGATCAGGTGGGGAAGGTTAAGATAGAGTTTAGGGATGGAATATGGGGAAAGACAGAATTGAGGGACATTGGAGGGATGGTATGGAATTCCAGTGAAATGAAGACTATCTAAAATACAAGAAGATGACCCTAACGAAGTCTCCTAATAAGAGGGTGACAGAATTACAACTGAACATCTCCTGTCACAAAACAAGTCCTCCAGTACCAGGACTGGATTACATTCAATTGAGCCGTTGACCGACGGAGTCCCATGGAAATCCCCAAACAACCCAGATTTGCAAAGGTAATAGGTTGCCCTCTACAAACTGTCTGTAGGTCCCATTGCCAAGGGTAACAGTTAGACAACTCACTGAACGTGGAGAAGTAGGGCTGGTGCCAATAAAGAGTCTTCACCCCTTGGTTCTAGTGCCTTTGCTGTAGGAAGGTCCTCTACAGGCTTCCAAAAGAGAAATGTTAGCACCAATCCAGTCACAAAACCCTTGACATACAATGTGTCCTGCCTGCAGAATAGTGACCAACCAATGTTTGTTTGACTCCCAATATTTTCATTCATCCATTTCAATTCAAAGAAAGGAAACCTGACTACTTGTTCAAGAATGATAAAACACTATTTTTATTTGTATTTCTAGATATTTAAAAATTTGCAAAGAAGTTTTGTTATTTAAGTAAGTTGAAAGTATGGGTTTCATTTACAATCAATATATAGAGAAATCTAAAAACAGTGAAATTTAAGTGTTTTAAAAAGGCACAGGCCAAACAAAATATGCTTACTTAAGTACAAATAGAATAAACGTATAGATGAAAATCAACGTTATATTTAGGAGAAATTAGAAGAAAGGATAAATGTATTTTATAGTTGAATTTACAAAAACTTTTTTTAAGAAAAACAAAACCTATATTTAAAATTTTCATATAGGAAATAAAATATTAATGGAGTGTATCTCTTCTACTTATGTGCATATGCATTTTCAGTTCACCTATATAAATGATTACATTTATATGTAACAAATGGCTTTATTGACACAGGATGCTGTAATCATTTTTTCTGTGGCTAGATATTCAGGACTTTTGATTTCTGGGATTTTTTGTTCCCTGAATTTCAAGTTTTGTTTAGGTTTTCTGGATATAACTTTTTAAAAGACATCAGATATGTGATTTCCAAAGTTTTCTCTTAGTTAGATGACTTTTCTTAGATTTTTAAAACTGTTTTGCTGAGCAAAGCTTTCACATTTTTTATATTCTAGGATTTGCTTTCTTGTGTTTTATTTTTTAATTTCATTTGTAATAATGTTTCATCTAAAACTAAAGATAAAAGTGGCTGAACACAAGACGGGGACTTTGAACACGATTAAAGTCTCATGATGTGGGTGGTGCTTCAGTGCTAGATAGCTTCATTCCAATTCAAATAGCGAACTTGAAAACCAAGAAGATTGTCAGGTTATGACAAAAGCTATTGGTGCTTTAAGCAAGAAAACAAAAGCAGAGAAATGGATAACTGCAGAAATATTTCTATGAAATTATTTATTCATATGTGTATGTAGATATATATTCATATGTATGCATCTGTGTGTGTGTGTGTGTGTGTGTGTGTGTGTGTGTGTGTGTGTGTGTTTGTGTGTGAGAAAGATATGGATAAGGGGCTTACTTTAGCTCATAATTCCAAATAATTCTAGGTTCTGCATTCAAACAAATGCACGCCTAAGTCATATGATTTATAGAATAAAAATGGAGAAAATTCTTTTGACTTTTGACTTAATATATACAGGCATAGGATTTCAGAATTAAAAAGTAAATAATAGATATTTAGAATATTCTATAAATTTTAAGTCACAAAAATTACCCTGAAAAATGCTAAAGGACAATTAAAAAATCATAAAAATTTTGAGATGAAGCTGAAGTCGTAATTAGAGGGGATGATATATTTACAGTTTTTTGATTTCAAGAAAAAGGTTTATAAAAAAATCTCAGCTTTCCATTTATTATGTGTGAAATTTTTAATAAAACTTGAAGGAAACAAATGACATAGATAACAAAAAATAATCAGCTAAT
This sequence comes from Ondatra zibethicus, assembly GCA_004026605.1. NCBI lineage: Eukaryota > Metazoa > Chordata > Mammalia > Rodentia > Cricetidae > Ondatra > Ondatra zibethicus. The sequence goes on along the minus strand of PVIU01002489.1, from coordinate 41,614 downwards.
CACAAGATTTTATTAAATATTGTCCAACCACACCTCACAATAAATAAAGGTATAGTACCCCATGATTGTCTTAGCCTCTTTTTCTGTTTCTGGGACAAAATACTCTAATAAAAAAACAGTGCAAGAGGTTTTCTTGCAGGCAGAAAAAGTCTATGTTATAGTTTATTATTATGTGGAAGTCAGTTCCTCAGGAACTTAAATGCAGCTTTTAAATATTTTAAGTATTTTTAAAATACTTAAATATGTTAAACATCGCATCCACAGACAAGGGTAGAGAGCAATAAACCGACAGGTACATGTTTACTAGTGCTCAGCTTGCTCACAGCTCGCTTATACAGACCAGGATTCTCTTCCCATCTTCACAAGGCAGATCTCTTAACAGCTGTCAAGATAAGACACCACAGACGTTCTCACAAGTCAATGCCGTCTAGGCAATCATTCCCTTCTGAGGTGGTTGTAGATGATCACAATCCACTCTTTACCAACTTGACACACAAACACATCACTTTTAAGATATAATCTTTAACCACTTTTCACTAAAGTCCCATGCTTTTCTCACAATCTAAAATATAGTCTAATTTTAAATTCCCCATAGTCTTTGAAGATTCCCTCACCTCTTGAGTCTCCTGTTAGTTGCTATGAAGTCAAGTGTTATAAAATAAAGTTTATACACACACATATGGTATAGCAACATAGGATAAACATTTCAGTTTCAAAATGAAACTGTCAAGGTCCAAGGAATGATCAAACTAAACACCAGATTCAAGCAGCAAAGACAAATCTAGCAGCTTTGTCTTTTTGGCTGGAACTTATGATGAAAAAATATGCTAAGCTTCAAAGGGTGAATTATCACTACCCCTCCGGCTTTGCAATCTGCGGGACATTTATCTTCTCTTTCAGGCTTATGCCAACTCCATTTTACACCCGCAGTTCATGTTGTTAGATATCACATGGTTTTCACATTAAACTGTGGTCCGTTCATTCTCACACAGTGTTCAAATATTTTTTTCTATTATTTAAGCTACAGATCCTTCTTCCTTCCTTCCTTCCTTCCTTCCTTCCTTCCTTCCTTCCTTCCTTCCTTCCTTCCTTCCTTCCTTTTTTTCCTTCTTTCCTTCTTTGAGACAAGGCTTTTCTGTAGCTTTGGAACCTGTGCTGGAACTTCCCTTGTAGGCCAAGCTGGCCTCGAACTTACAGAGATCTGCCTGCCTTTGTATCTCAAGGGCTGGAATTAAAATTGTGCACCAATTTCTTGAGTTCTTTGTTTATTTTGGAGATCAGACCTCTGTCTGATGTGGGGTTGGTGAAGATCTTTTCCCATTTTGTAGGCTATCGTTTTGTCTCGTTGATCGTGTCCTTTGCTTTACAGAAGCTTTTCAGTTTCAGGAGGTCCCACTTATTAATTGTTTCTCTCAGTGTCTGAACTCAAGAAATTGGTCATCAAAAGAACAAATAATCCAATAAAAATATGGAGTACAGACCTAAACAGATTTCTTAACAGAGGAATCAAAAATGGCTGAAAGACACTTAAGAGAATGCTCAACATCCTTAGTCATCAGAGAAATGCAAATCAAAACAACTCTGAGATTCCATCTTACACCTGTAAGAATGGCCAAGATCAAAAACACTGATGACAACTTATGCTGGAGAGGTTGTGGGGTAAAGGGAACACTCCTGCATTGCTTGTGGGAATGCAAGCTGGTACAGCTCTTTTGGATGTCAGTGTGGCGATTTCTCAGAAAATTAGGAAACAACCTTCCTCAAGACCTAGTAAAATCACATTTGGGTATATAACCAAAGGATGTTCAATCGTACCACAAGGACATGTGCTCAACTATGTTCATAGCCGCATTGTTTGTCATAGCCAGAACCTGGAAACAACCTAAATGCCCCTCAACTGAAGAATGGATAAGGAAAATATTGGTACATTTCTACAATGGAGTACTACACAGCAGAAAAAAAATAATGACATCTTGAATTTTGCAGGCAAATGGATGGAGCTAAAAAACATCATTTTGAGTGAGGTAACCCAAATCCATAAAGACAATTTCCACATATACCCACTCATAAGTGGTTTTTAAACATAAAGCAAAGAAAACCATCCCACAAATCACCATCCCAGAGAACCTAGACAACAATGAGGACCCTAAGAGAGACATATATAGATCTAATCTACATGGGAAATAGAAAAAGAAAAGATCTCCTGAATAAATTGGGAGCATGGGGACCTTGAGGGAGGCTTGTAGGGGAGGGCAGAGGCAGGGAAGGGAGCAGAGAAAAATATAGAGTTCAATAAAAATCAATTAGAAAATCTACCTGTAGGTGGGCATTGCAGATAAAGTTCAGTAGTTCTAAACCAAAAAATAAATAATAATAATAAAATAAAATTGTGCACCACCACCACCACACAGTGATGTTTCTATTTTTTTAGTCTTTTACTATCATAAAATCATTTGAATCTGATAGTTTATATTCCTACTAAAGCAGTTCTCAATCTCTCTGATACTGTAGTATTTTAATAGAGTTCACCATGTTGTGGTGGCCCCCAACTGTAAAATTATTTTCATTGCGACTTTCTAACTATAATTATACTACTATTATGAATTATAATGTAAATATTTTTGAAGATAGTGATTTGCCAAAGGGGTTGCGACCCACAGTTTGAGGACCACTCTGTTGGAGTTTAAAAGTCAGTTGTTCCTCTTATTCACAAACACTATCAGGAGTTTTCTGGTTTGATGGCTGAAGATGACACTGTGCTTCAAGACTTATAACTGATAGGCTTAGAAATTTTGGACATAGTTCCTGGGTTCTCCTTTCTCTGCTCTTCTCTTGGATTCATTACTATACAAGATTATATTTTTCTTATTTTCTATTTAAATACTCCTTTCATTAAACTGTGCCTTATTATAATTATTTTCTATGACTTTATTGCTATCTTACATTCAGTTTTGCTTGTTCAATGTTTTCAGAGACATTAGTTTCTGTAGTTCCTATCTTTGTGGGAACTGTGTGCTGTTGTCATTTTTTTTCTGCTCTTAGATGCAGAGCTAGGGTGGATCTCAGCCTCCTTCAGCCTTCTAGAGAAGTGTTTCATGGTTCATCTGAGTTTTAAGTTCCTAAATTTTGTTCTACTATTTTATGTCTTTGAAATTTCTTATTGCATCTTAGTGGCATTTTGAACAATTGTAGTGATATTTCATTTGTATTTTTATAAGTGAAGCTTGCCTGAGAGTAAAACAGCTCTACTGGTCAGCCTTACAGACCAGCCAGTGGTAACTCACATCTTTAATCTCAGTAGCCACACTAGTTTGCCTTAGAAACTAGGTAGTGCTTGACTTTATTCCCAGTGATACATACCTTTAATCTCAGTTCTAGAGAGGAATATAAAATGGGAGGATACAGCTCACAGACACAATTTCATTCAGAGATTTTTGGAGGCAGGATTGCCATTTTGGACTAGGGTAGAGGTAAGTGCTAGTGGCTGGGCTGGCTGCTTTGCTTTTCTGACCTTCAGGTTGAACCCCAATTTCTCTCTCTGAGTTTTTATTAATCATGCTTCATTCAGGCCCAGATTTTGGGGCACAAATTTACAAAAAAGAAAAAAAAACAACAAAAAAACGCTTGCCTGAGGCTTCTTAGCCACTAGCCCAGGCCAGAGCTGGGACTGGAATTCCAGCTCTAGGAATTTGAACCCAAACTTAGCTACCAGAGTTCCAAATATGCACTAGTGCTCACTGATCCCATCTGCCTGATTTGGCTTCCTCTCCGCCATGCCCATCCTTGCTGCCACCAAACAGGACACCCACACAGCTTCCAATGGCCTCCCTGTAGCTTTCTCTGGATCCTACAGTCCCACAGCTTGCCCAAAGCCCCACATGCAAGCATCTCCCACATGGCTACTATAGCTTCCCCTGACTCCTGCAACCAGTGTGCAACAGTTATACAGCTGTTCTGACCTGCATTTTTTTTAAACAAAATACTGTTCAGTTTATATTTGAGTTCTGCTTAGAAAATCCACAGGGTTTTTCCGGCTCACATTGTTATTACACCTTAAAAGTCTCAACTAAACCAGGATTTTAACAGATTTAAGTCATCTGCTAATTATAAGTATTTTTTTTTGCAATTTGTAAATCACTCCTAAGATAATGGCAGATAATATCTTCATCTAAGAATTTAATAACCATTTTGTTTCTATTATGGATGAAGCTCTAGGAGAGGTATATAACCTACCTGGGACTTATACATTCTTAGCCATAGTTGTTACATAATTAATATTATATCTTTAAAGAAATGGTTTGATAACAGAGTTAAGAATGAGAAACTTTTAGAAACGATACAGACTTTACAGACTATTAATGAGAAGTTGTCTGAAAGAACTCAATACATTGAAAATGATAACCATAATTTGATACACAAAATTCACTCCATGTCAATGGGTTATGAAACCTTACTAAGTGGTAGTGATAGATTATCTGAAAGAATTCATACTATTGAAATTGACAGTCAAAATCTGTTAAAAGGTATGACAAGCTAGTAGGTAGAACATCCCTCCTGGAAGGCAATCCACACACCACCCAAATAATCTCTAAAGATGAGAAGATATTATTAATGGAAAAATTTTAAAACTTGGAATACATGTACAGAATAAAAACCAGAAATTAATTGGTTTGATGAAATCATTAGAAATATTCACAGGTCCAGAGACTCAGACTTTACAAAAGACAGTGATGATAAGATTTAATTGACTGAGGAACTTGTCAGAACTGATTAACAGGGAGAGGAGGTGCCAACAAAAGACAATAGTACAGATTTAGCATTGTCAGTACTTCTCAGAGTCACAGATGTCTTGCCAAGAGTTTTAGCTACTTATCCTGTTACTGCTTCTGAAAAGCCAGCAAATACTCAATACCCAAAAGGATACACAGAATGTAAATGGGAGCATATATGTGTGGAAGATCTAAAAGATATTAAAGAAGCAATAGTATCTTATGGCATGCATTTACCATATGTGAGGGAGTTGATAAAGACAAGGGCTTCAAGAAATAAGATTATTATACATGATTGGCTTCAACTAGTCTCAGCTGTACTAGACCATGATCCACAGCTTCAGTAGAAGAGTTTTTGGAGAGAAGAAACTAAGGCCCTTGCATATAAAGGTAAAGTTAAAGGTTTTGAGGCCTCCCAAGATAAAATTCTTGGTGAGGGCCCTTATGCTGATGTGGATAGTCAAGCTACATACAATGAACACATATTGTCCTTATGCCATAGAGCAGCCTTGAATCCTTGGAATAAGATTCAAGAACAAGAAAAAAAGAATAGAATCATATACTAAGGTTATACAAGTCTCCAAAGAACCCTTTAGAGACTTTTTACAAAGATTTTTAACTAAAGCTGTACAAATAAGAGTAGCAAATCCAGAAGTGAGATGAGTCCTCATTGAATCTCTGACTTTTGAAAATACTAACTTAGAATGCAAAAAGATATTTGGGACCTTAAAGGTCAGATCAGTACCAAAGGATGAATGGATACTACGTACAGCCAATAGAGTTATTTGACTCTGTGCCAATATTTCATAAGTTAATCATTAAAAATGATTTGTAAGCACTTTCCTGAATCTCTAGTTCACCATTACATGGACGACATTTTGGTAACTGATTCAAATGTAGATACTTTAGAAAGAATGTTTGAAGAAGTAAAAAAAGTTTTGCATCTTTGGGGATTACAAATTGATCTGGAAAAATACAAAGAGAAGAGTCTAGTGCTGGGGGACAATGGTCTGTATTCTGGCAATTATATTTTAAATAAACACTGATTGGTCAGTAAGTAGGCAGGAAGTATAGGTGGGACAACCAGACAGGAAGTAGAGGTGGGTCAATGAGAACAGGAGAATTCTGGGAGGAAGGAACTCCTAGTCTGCAGTCCATGACCCAGTCAAGGAAGAAGCAAGATGTGACTGCCTCACTGAAAAAAGATATCAAGCCACATGGCTAACATAGACAAGAATAATGGGCTAATATAAGTTATAAGAGTTAATAAGAAGCCTGCGCTAATGGGCTGATGAAAAGCTGACGGCATGCTTTTTGGTTTCCAGCCATAGCAAGAAAAAAGCCACACCATTTTAAAATTCTGGTTTTCTCAGCTGTCCTGCCAGTGCAAACTCTGACTCTTTCAGGCAGGAGGTCCAGCTACAGAGCATTTGAGTGTGGTTTGTGAGCACACTGCTGCAGCTTGCTTGCTGGCAGAGACCTTGAAATGCCATAGAGTTGTGGCAATAAACATGGCTATAGCCAGTGCCTCTGCCACTAGGCTGGAATCTCAGAAAGCTAAAAAAATGGGCTGGATCCAGCCATCAAAGCCACGGCTATAATCCTACCCATATTGCTTAGCAAATTAAAGACTCACATGGTCAGAAAAAAGAGAGATATACAGTAAAGAGTGTCAAAGATAAAGAAAACCTCTAAATGTTTTACAGTGTGTTAAAATTATATGCAGGCTAAAGTTTAAAGACCTTACAAAAGGGAGAGAGAGTAGTTGGCTGTGGTGGCACTCACCTTTAATCCTAACACTTGGAAGACAGAGGCAGCAGAGTTCTAGGCATGGTGGCACATGCCTTTAATCCCAACACTTGGGATGCAGAGGCAGACAGATTTCTGAATTAAAGGTGTGGTGGCACACAGCTTTAATCCCAGTACTTGGGAGGTAGAGGCAGGCAGATCTCTGTGAGTTCAAGGACAGCCTGGTCTACAGAGGGTGTTCCAGGAAAGCTAAAGATACACAGAGAACCTGTCTCAAAAAGCTAAAAATTAAAAGTAAAAATAAAAGAAATAGAGGTTAAAATAAAGCCACATAAAGATGAAAACTACACAGAGAGTCTGGATACTGTATGTTATTATGTTCTCTTTGAATTGCTTGACAGCTGAGGAAGGAGCAATAGCTGATTAAAGACATTTAAATATAAATGCTGCTGGATTAATAAAGCATAAATATTTTGTAAATGCTTTGACTTCAAAATTGAAGTCAAAACATATGTTACTTTGGAGAAGAGGTTTTGTTTTTGTTTCCACAGAAAATGAGAGGCTATGGATTCATTCTGACTAGAGAAAAATCAGGTTTGATCAAGGTAGACCACCTGAGAAATCTCCGGTAGGAACAGATGGCCCAGATGTCTGAGTTCTACATCTAGAACAGATTCAAGACTGTTGCCTGAGATGATCAAGACTCACAGGACACTCCAGTCAGGACTTGATCATAATTCTAAATTTTCTTTAGGTCCCCATAAGATTATCAGCACCCTCAACCAGCAGGAAGTAGCCTGGAAAACTACACCCACATTCCCAAAAACTGAACTGTGAATATTTTCCTTTGTTTAGAATGTTGGTTACAAATTGTTATGGCTAATGGTCAGGAGAAAAGCTAAACAAAGGATATTAGATTCAGAGTTCTTGTTTTTTTTTTTTTTTTTAAAGAGGTGGGAAGTGGTGTGGGACAATGGTCTGTATTCTGTCAATTATATTAACTACATTTCTTAAGTGTAACTAGTTAAGCTAGAAGTTTATGATTAATAATTGTAGAAAACCACAGCAGCACTCTTGCCCTTTCTGAGCATTTCCACTTTCTTCCCTGGTGGCTGGGAGCACATCACTGGTCCCCAGAGTAACCTGCAGGCTTAGAAGGAAGGTGAATGTGCTTGATTAGCAGAGGCAACAGCTACCTGGATTTCCTTTCAACTCCAGCAGGGTGCCAGGAGTCACCCCAGAGGGAAGGAATTTCTTTCTCTGGGACTGGTTTAGCTACCCAGCCCCCTTTCCCTGTATCTCTAGGGGTAAAGGTATAAACAGTTAATCTCCTGGTCTATGATCTTGTGTTAATTGAAGGTGAAGGGTAAATACAAAATATTAATAGCTTGTTAGGTTAGAGCAAAGGGCCAGTAGATTACACCTTCCTGAGTCTGCTGCTAGAGAATTCAGGCAAGCTTATCAGTAAGAGCATGTTTATTTTTTGTTGATGTTGACCACATCAACAAAAATATGGAGTGCTTCAAGGATTTTTTATGTCATGCTTGCACAGGGGCCAAGCTAATTTTCTCTGCTTCAGTCTAGTTTTTGCTACCAAAGCAGGGACTCACTTGTAACTCTTTACAGCTATGGATTTTCTGCATGGCATATTTCTTCCTATGGCGTACATTGAGCTGTGAGATCACAGAAATACAAGAGTGAAGCAACAGACTTCTGTCCCTTGCTTGGAGGAAGATGCTGCATTCCCAGTCTACAAAACAATTATTTGTTATCCCAGCGTCATTGGCTTAGAGTAATAAACACAAATAGTTACTTACTCAAGGTCTCATAAGCCTATACTTTCTGTGTCATCCAGGCTACATTATTACATGGAAACTGGGCTCTTTCTCCAAGCTTATTTAAATTGCCAATTTATTGTAGCTCTTTAGTTTCACAGGGATGAGGCCCATTATGTTCCTGTGTGATGAAAAAGGATGCTTTGAATCCCCAGTCACTAGCTTTTAGAATTCTTGGGTATGTGGTCATGTCTAAAGCATCTACTTATCTCCCAAGTCTGCAAAAGAACATGTTTCCTCCCTTTTTTTTTTTGGGAAGATTACCAACTGAGTACCCATGATTATGTCCTATAAAATCGTGGTTGCAAAATTAAATATGATTCAGACTTTACCGTGCTGTTTAACATAATTCGTATCTATAGACCTTTGCTTGAATCTGTTTGATAGTACGTATCAGAAGGTATCTCTTCCATCTAATAAATATTTGTGTAGCCATAGAAGAAGTTTCTATGCCACAAAAATAGTCTTGGAAAACTATAATTGATTTCAGAAAAAATTCAAATAAGGATATTAAATTAGTGGCAAAAGCAGGAACACAGTTTTATCATCTGAAATGAACAAGATGTTGCCAGTCCTTGAATTGCATTACTTTGTGGGGTTAAATCCTTTTCATCTGTAAGACTGAGTAAATACCTAAATCTCATTTTAAAAAAATCAGAAATGGTTGTCAGTCAGTCAGTCAGTGAATCATTTCTCTTAATGGTATAGGCAAGTGTGGGCATGTTAGAGTATATTCACTTTTAATACGTTTACAGCTTATTTCCCAAAATTGTGTTTCATAGAATTTAATCTTATAACATTTTGTCCTAATTAGGGATGCTATCACTGTGATGAAACTCTGTGACCAAAAGCAAGCTGAGGTGGAAAGGGTTCATTAGGCTTATACTTACACATCACTGTTCATTGCTGAATGAAGTCAGGGCAGGAGCTCAAACAGGGTAGGAATCTGAAGGCAGGAACTGATGCAGAGACTGTGAAAGGGTGCTGCTAACTGACTTTCTCAGCCTCCTTTCTTATGTAACACAGTGCCACTGGTCCAGGGATTCCACCACCCACAGTGAGCTCTCTCTCTGCCATTAATCACTGACTAAGAAAATTCTTTACTGCTAGATCTTATGGAGACATTTTCTTAATTGAGGTTTTTCCCTTTCAGATGATTATAGCTTGTGTCAAGTTAACATAAAACTATCCAGTATGCATTGCTATACTGAAAATATTATATTTTTCTTTTCAGTGAGCTCAGGGACTTGGAGTATGATTGATGTATACATCAATATGTGTGTTAAACTCTGGGGGAAAGCCAGTATGGTCAATGCATTGACCCATTGCTTCTACATGGAATGCTTTGAAGACTTATTTATGTTTTTTATTTTTCTATTTCCACTTCTAGTCTGCTCCAGGATGTTGAGATTGCCCAAGAAATAACGCTGCAAAGAAGACATACCACTCTACCTAAATTCAAGTAAGACATCACTTGGCAATAAAATAGCATTCGTGAATTTTAATTAATGAAAAAATACTATTTTCTTTATGACTGTAAGACAATTATTATCCTGAATGTTATGTTTTTAGGAACATCATTTGCTGTTTTGAAAAATCTGGGTGCTCTTACCCTTTTTCTGGTGTGGGAAAGACAGTAATATTCTGAACATGCCCAGATTTTAGTCGTAGTGTAGGATGTGATGAGTCTTTTGTGAGAACGGTATTGGTTGTATTTATTTCATTCTTCTTACACATCATTCAGGAGAAGAGAAATATCTGCTAGTTCTATACTTTTACATGTGTGTATGCAGCAGCAGTTCTCAACCTGTGAGTTACGACCTTTGTAAAACACCTATTCAATAGTGTTAGGAACTGAGACACTGATCAATAGCAAAATTACAGTTATGAACTATCAATGAAAATAATTTTCTGGCTGGAGATCACCAAAACATGAGCAACTCTATTCAAGGGTCACTGCAATAGGAAGTTGAGAAATACTGGTATGTAGTAGCGTGTGTATGTTCCTTTATATTTGTATCGAGTTTGTATGCACAGTGCATAAAAACTCGTGTGTGTGTGTGTGTGTGCGTGTGTGTGTGTGTATAGTTTTTTTTGTAGAAAGCAGCAGTCAATGCTGGATGTCATCCTCAGTTTATCTCCACTAAGATTTTTCACATAGGGTTTCTTTCTAAATCCAAAGCTAACAGATTAGACTAAATAAACTTGCCAGTCAGCCTAGGGAAATACCATCTCTGTCTCTCTAGTGCTAAAATGACAGACACATACTACCGTGCACAGAATTTTTTTTTTAACATGCGCCAACAGGGGTCAACTCAGGTTCTTATACAACAAGCCCTTTACTGGTTGAGGCAATTCATTTAAAATACAAGTATATTCTGTATATAATTATATAATCATATAATATGCCTCACCATAACATATATTGGAGTCCCATTTGGCAGAGAGTTGAACTGTCTTGAATAAGAGAACAAAAGTATTGTCTTCTGGAAGGATGTAGAAAAAACATTCCCAACATGCTCCATATCAAGGGAAAGTGGGGGCATTCATTTGTCTAGTTATGCTTTAGAATAAAGCTTCTTTCAGAAGCTGCTGAAAGATCAATGTGGTCCATAACTTTAAGCCAGGACAAATGTCACACTTTGAAGGGACCACATGCTACTTATTAGAAAAGGTAGAACCCTTGTTCTAAAGTTGAACTAGTAATCACATTATTTTTTTAATAAATTATCATGACATATTTGAATTCTTACCTTGTGAACTATAACAAATTGCTGTGTGGTGTTAATGACAATCAGTGAACTCATTGCTCCTATTCAATTTCAGGATGTGCTAGTTCTTATAAGTGCACTGTGTGTGTTGAGATTCATGATACTTTATTAGATAGACAATTGGAAGAATACCTGAGTGCATGTCTTCATGTTATGGAAAACACAGAAGTTTGGAAATCCATGCTTCAGGTTTTTACGAGTCCAGCACCCTGCCTGAGCTCCATCAAGCTACCAGGCCTCAATCTACTTTGCTTATCATCCTGGGATACCAAGGAACTTGAAAGATACCAAGAATCTGTTGCATATGGAAAAATGTACTGGGCCAGGAACATATAGTAGGTTTTTGAAGACTCCTCTCAAAATATAGAAGTATCCCTTATTTATCAAAATCTACATTTTCATTTGCTATAATACCAGTTACCTAAAATCCATTGCATTTCAAGATAATGAATAATAGTTTCCAGAAATAAAAAAATTGGAGAATTTAAGAGCCATGGCCTTTTGAGTGTAGTGTTGATATCTTGCATCATAATACTTATCCCACCTGAGCAAAAGTCATCAGCGAGTTATTCATTCCACAGCCATCTCTGTGAACAGGGTGACACTTGAGATATGAGAATGTATGCTAAAGAAGCATTTCTTTTTCATTTTGTAATTAATGGCTCCACATTAGAAGAACACTGATGCGGATGATTTTATTAAGTGTACTCTCATAATATTTCTTTTATATCATTAGTTATTGTTAACCTCTTGCTTGCCGTATTTATATATTCAATTTTATACTTACTATGCATATGGAAAATTGGTATGCCTGTAGTTCCACTTGTTTCCAGGCCCATATTAAGACTGATGAGATGTTAGAGCTCTAAGTGTGTTGGACAGGGAGAGGGAAGAAAGAGATGGAGTGTTGGGGAGGTTCACTTGGTGGCTAGTCACATCCTCAAAGTATGTTCTGACAAGTACACAAGAGCAGTTAACATTTCACTGTTTTGTACTCTCGTGCGATGGACCTCAAATATCCTTTCTGCGTCTTCTGTATACAGAATGCACATGCTTAGGTCCTGCTCACATATACTAAAGATTTTCTTATAAATCCTCTGGTTAGATACTTATATGCTCCATTGTTGTTCCCAAACATTGTCAGAAGAATTCACCTGTGTGGGCCTCTTCTTCACCCTTTTTTTTTCTAAGAGTGAAATTTAACAAACCCAAAGTAGCCTAGATTAATCTGCTAAAAGAGGGAAGAAGTACCATGTGTTTTCAGAAAGTCTTCTAAAATAGACTCTGGGAGGGAAAGAACAATCACTTTGAAAATTATATTACAGTCAGTGTTTTCAATTTTAATAGAAAATCTTTAGGTCATGATCACACACTTTTGACAATATAGGAAAAACAGCTGATATTTCTCAAAATTTTCACATAAATATTACATTGAGTATTGGTTCAGGACTCAAAACTTAAGAGCAGAATAAGAAAAACCTGGATCAAGCAACTAAAGTGATATAACATAGACTGTCTTCCTGTGCATGAGGAGCAGCTCCACGTTCTTTCGGTGTCTACCTCAAATGTCTACTGTATTAAACTAATAATCCACATGATATTGCTGTCCTCATACAGTCTCACTCACTGCAGGTAAGCCTTCTTGTTGATATCTTGTTTTTTTTACTTTTTTAAAACTCCCATCAGATTCCCCCCCTTCCTCTC